>LR755250.1:12544-84454 GCA_902729485.2 Mus minutoides | reverse complement strand
ATTCAAAATAGTCCCTCATAAAATTCAACTTATTCTGCCCATTGCATTTTTAGGAACAGAGATCTCTCTTACCTCAATATGCCCTCTCAAACCCACCCTTCCTTTCCCTCAAAAATTAACTCTCAATTCCTTCCAGAGCTCTTTGGGTAACTCTAAGTGGCTTTGACCTTGGCTTCCCCTTCCCCCAGGTATGCTTTCACTTCTCTTTAACCTCCTAAACGTAGTTAAAACGTCCTCCCTGCCCAGAACACTGTCCTGTGAAGCAATCCAAGCTCCGAATTTCACCAATCGCACCCTAAATGATATGGCTCTTGCTAGGTATGACCCAACAATACTTATACAACTCCTTATCTTCAATTCCACCTCCAGAGTTGTGAGAGCCCTATACCAACCTCAAGGGGTGCTGGAATGGCTCCACACTCCAATTGGTAGCACACCCCGATTTAAAAATGAAGTGGATGCACTCTCTAGTATGATTAAAAATGGCAGAGACAGAGCCCTAGAAACCCTAGGAAAAGAACCTGACATTCTTGTCAGCCCTTTCTCGCTTTCCAATATTCAATGGTTAATCAAAAATCACTTCTGTTTTGCTATCTGCTTAAACGGACTCTCAGGACAAATTTACAAGCATTAACCTGACGAAAAATGGGCCTCTGCCCTTCTTCTGTTTTGATGGCTATCCCTCAAAGTATTCTCAAAAAATCCCATAGTGGGAGCTCCTCAATATTTGCTGATGGGGAAAGAAGGAAACTGCAGTAATATACTACTCCCCTAAGGATGAACTCCCTATTCTCTGATTCAGAAAGCTGCTCATCACTCCCCAATTAAAGAATTATATGCTCTTTATCTAGCTCTTTTCAGAAAGTGTATATGCAGTCAATTTGCTCCACTGACTGTCAAGATCCTTTTGTCAAGCTAGATGCCAACCCACTTTCCCCTCTACTTATACAGGTTTCCACTCTCCTACATGAAAGGACCTCCCCCATCTACATCCAGCATGTCAGATCTCACAGTCCCCTGCCAGGTCCACTATCTGAGGGAAATGCACTGACTGACCAAACCTCATCAGGAACATTAATAGCCTCCACTAAGCAAGCAGACGAATTCCATGTGCATACACACACAAATATAAAGGAGCTTCATGCCCGCTTTACCCCACATCACCCTTGCTCCACTCCAAAGGATAACAAAAACATGCTCCTCTTGTGCATTTCTTATTGCCACCCCTGCTTTCCAAATGATGGGCACCAATTCCCGAGGCCTCAAATCCAAATCCTTATGGCAATTGATGTTACCCACACTCCCCAATTCGGTAGACAGAAATATGTTTTTGTTACCATAGATACATACTCACATTTTTTTATGTGTTACAGCTCAAGCAAGTGAAAACTCAAAAAGGTTAATTCACAATATATGCTCTCCACCTTTGCCATCATGGGCTATGCCAACTAGCCCATAGCTGACCTACATGTCTCCAATGAGCTTGCTCCTGCCTCCAAGTCAGTCTTTATCCATGTCAATACTCTTCAACAGGAAAATCAATCTCAGAAGGACCTCCAAGCTACCCTTTCCTAGCTACAATACATCCAATATGCAGCTGACCTCCTTCCTTTAACCACCTATACCAACTCCTCCCAATGCTTTTTATGTTCTTCTCTCTCCCAACCATTATTAGCTACTGTTACCATTAACATTTTCCTTCATGAGTTTTATGGATCCTTACCCAAAAGAAATTCCTCTTTTTGACCTACCTTCCCCCCATAGTACCCTCCTCAAAACTGGATTTGGAGAATAACTCCTGCTAAGGAGATTATCTGGTGTTGAAGGGACTCAAGGCTGTCTGCAGTGGAGCCCATTGCCTAGTCAAGCTTTTCCTGGAAGATGCTGATGAGATTTTGTGTTTGTAAAAGGGCTGCTCCAGCAGTTCTTGTCACATCCAGTGAGACAGCCAGATCCAGTCCAATGAGCAGAGGAATGAAGATCTCTCTCCCTTCCTTCAGCTTCCTTCCACCCATCTGCAAGTCAAGTTCTTCATGTTTGTAGGGACAAACCAGGGGAACAGTTATCATGGGGTTACAGCAGCCTTGGGAGTGGGGGTTTAATACAGGCACCAGCAGTGCCTTTGCACCAGAGGAGAGCAGGATGGTTAACACATACTGATTTAGCGATGGTGTCTCAGGCACATGTTAGATGGGGTTTTGAGGAGGATCCTACAAATGGAAGGGGATGGGAGGAGGTAGGTCAAAAAGAGGAATGTCTTGTGTTTTCCTTGTGGGAAAGGGTCCATAGAACTCATGAAGGGAAATGTTAATGGTAACAGCTGCTAAAAATGGTTGGTATAGGGCTCCCAAACGTGTAGAGGAGGAATTGAAGATAAGGAGTTGTATAGGTATTGTTGGGTCATACCTAGCAAGAGCCATATCTCTTAGGATTGCATTGGTGAAATTTGGAGGTTGGATTGCTTCACAGGACAGTGTTCTTGGCAAGGACATTAAAGAGAAGTGAAAGCATACCTGGGGGAAGGGGAAGCCAAGGTCAAAGCCACTTAGAGTTACCCAAAGAGCTCTGGAAGGAATTGAGAGTTAATTTTTGAGGGAAAGGAAGGGTGGGTTTGAGGGGACATAGTGAGGTAAGGGAGATCGCTGTTCCTAAAAATGCAATGGGCAGAATAAGTTGAATTTTATGAGGGACTATTTTGAATCCTAGGGCAGATAGGGAAGGTCTTTAAGATAGACTGGTCTATACGTTGGGAGGAGGAGGAGGTGAAAGAGTCTCCTTGTATTAAGATATCATACATACACNGACTGCCCCTCTTAAGTTTAAAGACTACAGTAGCTTATTGACCTTATCATATTGGAAGGTAGTATATCTTTTCCAATGGAAATCTTTGCTGTATCAGGGGAAAATTATTTTAGGGCATTAGGATCTGTTATGGGAAGGGAGTTTTGTGGGCAATCATTTCTCCAATTTCCTGTCTCTCCACATTTGAAGCAGATTTCTTCTGTTTTCACTGCTGCCACAAATGCCTGAGCCATGAATGTAATCTGGTGTGATATAGTTCCTACATCTTGGATTGCCACAATTCACATATTGTCATCCTCCTCCCAGAGACCCTGGCAGTCTAGACTGCATTCAGAAGTCATACCTTTCCATACAGTAGTTTTAAGGAGAAGATCTCTGGCTGTGGGGTTGGGGATTTTTCCTTCTAGGCTCATTGTTGGTCTGAGAATAAAATCAGATAGGAGTTCTCTTGGCATTTGACAGAACGAGGTCAGGGAAAGAGGTGGGGTCTTCTGAACCTGAGGGCAGGGTAGCCTGCCCCAAGCTTGGGTTGCACAGATGTGGACCTGTTCATAATACCGTGCTGGCTGAGTTGCTTGCTGTGGTCCAGTGGAAATATCTTCTTGGCCAAAGAGCTCATCAAAACCCCATGGGGTTTTGCCTTGGACGCAATTTTGCCTGACTTCTTGTAGACATTCGTCTCAAAATAGGGCCTCCCATTCCCAAAACATCAGGCCATACAGGGAGGAATGGCAAATATCTGCCCAATCTTGTGGTGTGTTAAGGTTGGCAATATGGCTCTGTAGGAAAGATTTGCTCCAGGGTACATGGATACCATCTTTCTTCACTGCCGACCTGAGTTCTTTTAAATTTGAGGCTTGGAATGGGTACCAGTTGAGTGGTTTAGTTTGATTGTGGTTAATATTAATAAGGCATGCTTCAATGTTTTGGGATTCTAGTTCCAGATAGGAGTCCTGAACAGCATGGGAGGCAGGGTTTGTTTATGCAAGGGAGTTATAAAAATTACCAAGTTGTTACCTGGCAGATTATTGGGGATACGAGACCAATGGTGGAGTTTTGTCTATGTATTGTGTAGGTTTTTGGCTTTTGTGGCTTGGCGAAGGAGGTGAGATATCTTTCTCTGGTTGTGTGAGGGAAGGTGGAGTAAGGGGAGAGACCAGTGGAAGCTCATTTGTTTTTCTAATGGAGCCCAGTTTGGGTGAAGGTGGGAGTAGGAGGAGAAGATGGCTTATTTAGTATTTCCTTTGAGGTCTAAGGAGGCAGGGGTGGGTCAATGTGCTTTCTTTCCTCTGTTACCTCTGAGATCTGAAATATGGTGGTCTTTAGGACCTTGATCTTTGGGCTCATCTGACTGAGGTGCTCAGGGCCTGTGTTGTTATCAACCTGTGCTATTATAGATGGCCCTATGCCTTGCCAAATTACAGCTAAGATTGGCAAAATTTCATGGGGTGGGTAGGTTCTTTCTTGAGTATCTCTGCTTCTGATGAGAAAAGCTACTTGGGTCCATGAGCCAGTGCTGCAAATATTATCATTGGCCATGCATAGTGCTATTTGAAGGACTTTCTTCCAAAACAAGGATGCTTGAGTTCTGACTATTTTTATTGTGTGGGATTTTAGTAGGTCACACATCTCCCTGATCTGTGGGGATTTTTCATACAACGACAAATTGCCCATGACAGAAAAGAGGAGAAATGTCTTGACCAATGAAAATGTTCACTTGGTCTATTGGCTTTGAGGGGTTCCACAGAGATCCAAAATGCTAAGCCTTCCCTCCTCCCAAATTGGGATCCAGCTCAAGTGGAGGCCCCAAGGTCTGACACTATTACTGATACAATGTTGTGCTTACAAACAGGAGCCTAGCATGACTGCCCTCCAAAAGATCCAACAAGCAGCTAAAAGAGTCAGATGTAGATATTTACACCCAACTAATGGACAGAAGCCGGTGACCCCTGTGGTTGAATTAGAGAAAAGATGGAAGAATCTGAGGAGGAGGAGGAGGGTGACCCTATAGAAAGATCTGCAGTCTCAACTAACCTGGCCCCCCAAGATTGCTCTAACACTGAGCCACCAACCGGGCAGCATATACCAGCTCATATTAGGACCCCCAACACATATACAGCAGAGGACTGCCAAGTCTTGACTCAATGAGAGAAGATGTATCCAACCCCCAAGAGACTTGAGGCCCCAGAGAGTGGGGAGGTCTGGGGTGGGTGAGGGTATCCTCTTGGAGACAGGGGTGGGGGTTGGGAAAGGAGATATGGGATGTGGAACAGTCAGAGGGCAGTCCAGGAAGCGACTAAAGACTCAACTGTAAAAAAAAAAAAAAAGACTAAAGAATTTTTTAAAATGCAAGATAAAAAATACTTGATAATAATAATAATAATAATAATAATAATAATAATAATAATAATAGAACTGGCAGCTGCCTTGTGGCTTTTAAGTGGCTTCTGCTTCATTAATTTTGTTTTTATTTTTGTTTTAAGGAGAAGTTAGATAGAAAGTCTTTGCCAATATCCATTGTGGGATGTGGGGATTTAGACAGGGGCTAGAAGGATCTTCAGCAATATTAGAGAGTAGCTCTGGCCAGAAAGCATCAGTTGCCCCTTCAGCCTGTCCCAATCCACGTGATGGTGCTGACTGGCAGCCCAGAAGAAAATAACAAATTGCTTGTTTTCAGAGTTGGGGAGGAGGGGAGGCTCACTTTCCTGTGGTATTGGTTGCAGTGCGCTCACTGTCCTTGCCCCACATTGTTGCTGGTCTGTGTACTGGATGCTGTCCTCAAAGATCTCTGGCCCAGTGGGAGCACTTAAGCAAAGGGAAGAGGGCCTGAGCAGCTCACTGCTTACGTGCCACTGCTGCCCCTCCAGTTCCTGCTGTTGCTCTAAGATGCTGCACTGTGCACAAGCCCTGGCGGGGGACTGAGCAAGCAAGCAGGGTGCAGAGGAGCTTTCCACAGAGAAAGCTTCACAAGAGCCTCTCTTCCCCAGGAAGTGTTCTTATACAATAGATGCTCTCAGGCAATGGGATAATTCTCACACCTTTTTTCCTTCTGGTTAGGATCTTTATATACATTTTTGGGGTGGGTTGGGATCTGACAGCAGGTGATTTCTATTGCCTTGGTCTGAAATTTTAGGGATGCCTCATCTGCATGTGTAGGGGTTTTAGTGTGCTGCCCCTATGTGACTGATGGTCATGATCTTCTCCATGGGGTGCTATGGTCATGTGGCAGTGTCCTGATTGGAAACAGGTGAGCTCATATCAGCCATTTTGGATTCTGGGGTTTCCAAGCCAACTTAACCTTACCAGTTTTCTTAGCATGGTCCACTGCCCCACAGACATGTACCACTCCCTGAGACTATTACTGATGCCATGCCATTCTTGCAGACAGGAGCCTAGTATAGCTGTCCTCTGAGAGTCTCTATCAGTGGCCAAATGAGACACAAGCAAATACTCACAGACAGGCATTGGCCAGAGGTCAGGAACTTCTATGGAAAACTTAGAGGACGGATTGAAGGAACTGAAGGGTTTGACAACCCCATAGAAAGACCAACAGTGTCAACTAACTTGGAACCCTGGGAGTTCCCAGAGACTGAGTTACCAACCAAAGAGCATATACCTGCTCATCCAAGGCCCCCCAACACATATGTCACAGAAATCTGCCTTGTCTGGCATCAGTGGGAGAGGATGCCCCTTATCCTATAGAGACTTGATGTCCCAGGGTGGGTAGATATGGAGGAGGCACCCTCTGGGAGATAAATATGAGGGAGGATGGGGAAAGAACTCTGTGAGGAGGGGCCAGAAAGGGGGGGGTATCATTTGGAATGGAGGTAAGTAAAATAATTAATTGAAAAATATGCAGCTGGAATAGAAGAAAAAAAACAATGGAATACTTCAGAACTCTACCCTAATCAATAGACAGTTCACCCAGGGAAACAAATAAACAGAGTCCTTTCTATATGTTGGACATTAATCCTCTATCAGATGTACACCCAGCAAAGATTCTTTCCACTCCATGGGCTTCCTCTTCACTCAGTTGATTTTCTCCACTGTTGTATGGAAGCTTTTTAGTTTTGTGGGGTCTCATTTGTTAATTGTTGTTCTCAATTAGTGAGCAATCAGTCCTATTCAGAAGTTTGTTTCTTGCACCTACACTTTGTATGGCATTATGCATACTGTCCTGCCTAGTTTTCCTTCTAGACACTCCAGCTTTTGGGGTTTTACACTGAGAGCTGTGGTCTGTTTGGAATTGATATTTTGCAGGGTGGCAATGTGGATCTAATTTCACTCTTCTATGAATGAACTTCTACTTTTCAAGCACCATTTGCTGAAGATGCTGTTTTTCATTGGTTGTATATTTTTGGCATATTTGACAAAAACATATGGCTGTAGTTATATGTGTTCATGCTTGGGTTGTATATTTTGTTCTATTATCTGTTTTATTTAATAAAAAAATAGTGTGCCACTGGCATAAAAACAGACAGTAGATTAAGGAAACAGAAAACTCAGACACAAAGCCATGTGCTTGCAGTCCCTTAATTTTTTGACAAAACTATTAACCAGAGAAAAGGCAAGCCTCTTCAACAGATGATACCAAAAGCCAGATATCCATGTTGAGAAGACTATAATGAAGTCCCTATCTCTCTGGTTGCACAAAAACCATCTCCCAGAACATCAAAGATCTTAATACAGGACACACGAGTGAGATTTTCTCTCTACAGAGTGAGAGAAAATCTGCCAGTTGTAAACTTGATAAAGGATAAATATTAAAGAAATAAAAAGAACTAAGATAATCTAAACAAGAGAATAAAAATAATTGAAAAGGGGCTGTTGAGCTGAAAACAGAATTCTTCAAAGGGGCAATGCAACAGGATAATTAAACCATGCTGATTTTCTACCTTACTTTTGCAAAAATGACTATCATCCAAAACACTTTTTAAAATAACAAATACCCAAGAGGATGTAAAGGAGGAGGAACACTCACTGTGGATCGGAATAGAAACTGGTGCATCCACAAAAGAAAACAGTGTGAAGGTTTCTCTGTAAGCTTAAAAGAGATATTCAAAATGACCCAGAAACACCACTCCTAGGCATCTACTCAAAAGATTCTATATATGCCTACAGAGATATCTACACATCCAACTTCTCTATTCATAGTAGTACAGAAATGGAATCATGCAATATGCCCATTAATAGACAAATTGACAATGAAAGTGTGGTACACATATACAGTGGATTTTTTTCTTTTTTATTATCTTATTTATTTACGATCTGTCTGAGGGAGAAACACCTGTCATAGCATACATATGGAGGCCAGAAGACGTTTAGAGGAATTGAATTTTTGCTTCCATTATTTGGGTTCAAGGAACTAAACTCAGGTTATTATGCTGGTTAACAAGTGGCTTTGTCCTTTAAGCCATCTCACCAGCCTTACATGATGGAATTTCATTCCGACATCAAGAAAAATAGAATGACAAAAAATTTAAATGGATAGAAGTGGAAAATATATTTAGTGAGTTAAACCAGGCTTCAAAAGAACCGTATGTTCTCTTTTCTATGTGGTTCTTAGAATGTATATATTCTAAGTGAGGGAGAGTAGTATCATAGGGAGTGATACTGTTAGAAGGTGTGTCCTTGCTAGAGTACGTGTGGCTTTGTTGAAGTGTGTTATTAGGATATAGGATTTGAGATCTTAGAAGGTCAAGACATTGAAGGTCATTTTCTGTTGCCTGCTGATCCTGATGTAAAACTGTCAGCTTCTCCACCAGCACTAAGAAGTCAGACTTCTCTATCTGACTGCATGCTGTCATGATTACCATGATCATAGTGGACTAAACCTCTGGAATTTTAAGCCAGTGCTAATTAAATGTTTTCCTTTAAATAAGCTGCCATAGTTGTGGTTTACATCAATAAAACTCTATGATATCTATTATGAGAAATCTGAACTTTTTCTTTATGCTATGTTAGAATTCCTGTTTAAATTTACATCCAGGTAATCTTCTGAAGTTATTGAAAATGTGGTACTTTGTTTCTACACAATTTTCACATATAACCATGTACACTGAATTTAATGCTTATTTTGATCTTAGCACCTTTCATTTTTGATTAGTGGCCTTTTTATAAATTTAAATATCATAATAAAAGAACTACATAAAAGTCTCAGACATATTTCCTCACTTTTATGTTTATGTAACCTAAATGGCAGTAGCAGATGATACTGTAAGATATAACATTACAAGTGCATATGCTGAGTTGTCTTTACTGTAAAGCCACCAGTACTTTGCTTCCACTTCATTCTGCTCTCTTCGACTATGCACAATCTAAAGATCTTCCCCCACAGCAAAATAAAGCCCAACCAACTCCACTGCATGGTACATTTTTATTTCATTTTTATTTACGCAAAGACCAGAGTGACTATCATATGCTCTTTATGTAACTGACAACAGTGTTTGCTACTTCTATGGAGCAGGGGAAAGATAGAAACTTTCTATCAAACAGAAGTAGGCATCCATGAAAGCCATCCATCACATGGTACCAGGTCACAGGAACTCCCTGGTCTTCCAAGCGCTTCTTGTAAAGCAAAGTATCATCACGAACTACGTCATACTCACAGCTCACTAGGAATGCCTCAGGAAGCTTAGCAATGGTCTTATCATCTGCGATGATGGGTGAAATTTCTGGATTAAAAATGTGTTTTGTTTCTAGATAGGCAGCCTCATTAAAATGTCCAAGAAACTCAGGTTGTGTGTCTTGGCTCCAGAGCCTTCTGGGAATATTGTCAGAGCTCAGCCATTTTCTGTATTTCTTCCACTTGTCCAGAGGTATAACAGCACCTGTAAGCATGGAATCCCTCCAAGAGAGATCAATGGCCAGGTAGTTACACAAGTATATAATCAACAAGTCTTTGGTAAGAAATGGGATATTTTTATTCTGTTGTAGAGATGGTAAAAGGAAATTAATGCCCTGCAAAATTGGATTAATCAAGACTTGAGCCCGGATCTGGGGGAGACTAGGGGTACTGACCAAGGTCTGGGAGATGGAGGCTACAACCCAACCTCCAAAACTCTCCCCGCAGAGCACCACCCGAGATGGGTCCACTCCATAGGTTTCCAGGGCCTTCAGAAACAGGATGGTGGCACTCAGGCAATCATTAAGAGCAGCAGGGTGATGATGCTTAGGAAACTTTCGGTACCTAAAGGAAGAAAGAGCAAACACAGCGTGCCTGTTTACAAAAGGAAAACTGGAGGTTATTTCAATCATCACCCTCTCCTCCAAGGTAACTGATTCCGACTCAGTCCTCAGAGTGACCCGAACGAGTAAACAAGGCAGCCCCCACTTTTGCCCCGTAAACTTGAACATACCTAGAGTCAGGGAAGCCTGGATTCTACATTGCAACCCACACTGTGCTTCTTATTGATGAGTTTAGTACACATGGGATAAGGCAAGTTCAAAGTCCTTGCCTTTAGAAACCAATCAGTCATTAAAACCAAGAAAAGTCATTTGGAACTACAGCTGCTTCTATTAATACAAAATTGAGGGATCCTTCTCCTGATATATTGGGCACACGTTGATCACTGTTAAACCACAGCTAAACCCTTCAAATTGATATTGATGTTAACATTAAAATCTTTTCATAAGTATTCCTTCTAGTGTTTATTTTTTCTGTAATTAAGTTAAAAAAATGGGGTGATCGGGGAAATTGTACTTCCTAACAGACCTGTGGAGGGACTCTTTTGGACTGGTACAAAAGGGACAATATAGCAATTCTCATGAATATAAATTTTTATTTGCATGAAGGTCTACTAAGACTTGAAGATACTTTTATTAAAACTAAATATGGCAATTGAATGAGAAATATGACATGTGCTTATGTATTTAAACACGTTTTCTTAGTCAATGATGCTATTTGGGAAGGTTGTGGGACCTTTTAGAGATGGAGCCTTGCTAGAGGAGGTATGTCGATGGGGGCAGGCTTTAAGAATCTATAACCTTACCCTGATTCTTGTTTCTGTTCTCTCAGCTTTTCATGTGCAGTTGAGTTGATGTGTTCTCCCAGCTTCTGGCTACCATGCCTCCTCCCCTTCCCTTATGGACTCTGACCCTAAAGAATTGTAAACCAAAATCAACCCTATCTTCATTTAGGGTTGTTGCTGTGAAAATCACAACTACATGTTTTTTTGAAGGGGGACTAAAAGTTTGGACTTTAAAAGTCATTGTATGAATGACTGGTCTAATTTGAGTTCTAAGCCTTAAGAGAGAGCCCATGCCTGACACTGCTTGGAGGGACAGGAACTAGAGGCTGGATATTCCAGAGACATAGGATAGAGCCAAATATGAACAACACTCCAAAATGTCAATGAAATGATTCCTAATAATATTCTGTGATACTCATAGATCAGTGTCTAGCCCAATCATCTTCAGCGAGGCTTCCTCCAGCACTCAATGGGAACACATACAAAGATCTACAGAGAAACATTAGTTGGAGCTTAGGGAACACTGTTGAAGAAGGGGGTGATGGTTGTGGGAGGCAGAGGGGTTGAGCACACCTGAAAAAGAGAACACAGCTCACAGAATCAGCTAAGCAGGGCTCATAGGGTCTCACAGAGAGTGAAATGGCAATCATGGGGGCTGCATGGGTCTGTACTAGGCCCTCTGTATGTACTAGGCCATGCTGTAGTTGTTAAGCTTGGTATTTTGTGAGACTTCTAACAATAGGGGAATGGATGTCTCTGACTCTTTGTTTGTTTGTTTATTTGTTTGTTTGTTTGTTTGTTTTTCGAGACAGGGTTTCTTTGTGTAGCCTTGGCTGTCCTGGAACTCACTCTGTAGACCAGGCTGGCCTCTAACTCAGAAATTCCCCTGCCTCTGCCTCCCAAGTGCTGGGATTAAAGGTGTGTGCCACCACACCCAGCTGTCTCTGACTCTTTGCCTACTCATAAAACCCTTTTCCTCCTACTGGGTTGCCTGGACATGAGGGTTTATGTTTAGTCTTACTGCATCTTGTTATGCCACATCCCTGGGAGTTTTGCTCATCTCTGAAGGGAATGAGAAGAAGAGTGGAACTGAGGGAGATGGGAGGTGGGAAGGGGAACTTGGAAATGGGAGGCAGGTGAGGTGGCAGTCAGAATTTATTGTATGAAAGAAGAATGAAGAAATAAGAAAAAAGTCATTGTGTATTATTAGCAGAGATGACAGACTGTTTCATTAGAAGGTGGAAAGGTAGTAGTGCTGAAGGTAACACAAAGTGTAGGGGCCAGACTCAAGAGGATTCAGAGGAGAATAAAGATTGTAACCTGTATATAGGCTATTCATGTAATAGTTTAACAAAGAATCTAGCTATTTTCTGCTCATGTTCTGAGAGTTTACATGAGCTTAAATTTTAAAGTAATAGATTAATTTCATAGAAGGAGAAAACTTTAATACAATATAACATTGACTCTGTAGCATGACTATTATTACTGGTTACTCTCATGATTTTCATTGAAAAAGAGCAAGTGGGGCATGAAAAAAAATACAAAATGTACAGCTTGGAAAGAAAGGAAGAACTGAAAAAGTTAATGTGCTACAAATGGTGCTGTAATTGTTTATTAATATGGTACCATTAAGGACTAGTCTCTTTCTCTATTCTCAAACAATGAGAAAGGTACTAGAAGGAAGGGATGACCTTATAAAGCTAAGCTTCCAACTTGTTAAAGAGAGCCTGAGGGAGTCTCTCCTCTATAAAGCAACTGCACATTTAGAAAAACAAAACAAAACACTTATAATGTGATTTTTAAGAGGATGAGTGTCAGCCAGGTCCAGTGAACAGTCTTTTGGTTTTCATTAATTTAATTTCACAAAGAAATATTAACCTACAGTAAGTTTTTTTTTAACCAAGGTTTTACACTAGCTTCCTCAAATCATCTCATTTTCTTAAAGCTCATTTATTGTATCACAAAGTGATTCTCTAGATTCACACAGTGCATTCTGACCTCAAAACCATACTGCCCCCAGCTCACAAATGTACCCAACACAGTGGGCATCTTGCCAGGCTTCTTTTGGTTTGAACTTAGTATGTTCAAATATATGGGACTATGTGCAAGAGAATCACCGAATCACCATCTCTGGGTTCCTTTTGGTGATCTCTAGTCAAAAAATAATCAACTGGCCCAGGGCTCTCAGGCCACTCACCCCACTGAAAGCAACACCGAGTCTGTCTCCCGGACCAGGAAACTGCACAGGTTATGGTAAAGGTCTGTAAGAGAAGGCCAATTGTTAAATAGATGTGGTGAGAACACAGAAATTCCCACCACACTCCTGTGGACATCATCTACTATAGTGAACATGGGTAATAACCCCTCTCTAAAGTTCAGAGTTCAAGTGCTTCAGTATATCAAGGTCAGGGAAAAGTAACGGTGTGCAAATGGGCAAGAGCATTAACGTGCACAGGAGAGGCTAAAATGTAGCTGTGATGGGCTCTGAAGTGTGTTTTTAAGGATCCTTCTCTTGAGAGGATGAGACTAAATGCAAATATTAAAAAATAGAGCCAGTCTACCAGTTTGGGGGAGCAAAGGTGGAGAGGCAGGAAAAGGAGGAATGGGGTTCCACTACAGCAATCCAGCTGAACTAAGGGAAACATGTGAGTATGTGGCCATTGTGAAAAGACAGTAATAACCAATGCTGTGAGTGGGAAAAAAAGAAAGTCATACTCAGTGCCAGGATAGCCCCACCCAGACATTGATGTCACAGCCTGGAGATAGGAATATAGGAAATATTTGCATGGAGTCTACAACCACTCTGGCTGAAGTGAGCCCTAATCTTTCCACCTATTTTCTTTAACAAAAGCACCTACTTCTACTTGTTTGATTTCATCACAAGGGGTCCTCGTGTAAATGTATGCAACATTCCATCTGTCCGGGGGATTTTCCTCTCATCATCCCATGTGGAAGCTACTCACCCAGGCTACCAAAAGCGGCAGCCCCTCCGTGGTAGAAGATGATGCCCCTCCGGAGTTTGGAGGACATTGCCTTGGGCTGGAACAGTCTCACAGGGATTGTCCCAAAACGCATGTTTGTCACCACTAAGGTAGGGTCCTTCTTTATGGGCACTGAATCATGAATAAATATAATGAAGCTGGGCAGAGAGCAGATTCTCAGTTTCTGCAATATATTACCCTGTTGGAGGGAAAGGAAGGAAAATAAGAGTGTGAGAGTAGGGATTATAAGACAAGATGGTAGATGCCCCAGTCAGTTAGCACTGCTCAGGTGCATTTACCATTACACACATACCTCCTGCATGTGCACTGATCTCATGGGCATACAACTAGCTTTGCACTCCTTCATATAAGGAAGGCAGTTCACGCTTTTCTTCTCAAAAGGCCCCCCAATGAATGAATGTTGCTGTGACTTGAGTGTTTCTTTCCCTTTAAACTTGTGTTGAAATGTCATTGCCATTGTGGGTGTTAAGAGATGGATTGTTTGAGTGGTGGTGACATCCTATCCCCATGCCTGGTTTAAATCTACAGTGGAGAGAGTGAAATCATTAATTCTAGCATAGGCTCACGAGGAGTCAGTTCAGCTGGAGTGTTTTGTTCTTTGAACGTGGGCACACTTGTCTTCCCACTGAGGGATGACCCAAAGAAGGCTCATTGCTGACACCTTGGTCTTGAGTTTTCCAAATGAATCCAAGAAGACAAAGTAACTTCTATTGTCTGCAAATCACCTTCTCTCTGGTACTCGTAGAGCAGCAGAAAAAAAAAACCAACTAACTGAAGGACAAGCCAGCTTAAGGTTGAGTAGCAAGAAGTCATTAAATGAGATGAAGCTGAGTGTCCCAGGCAATAGCCATAACCTTGGTGTCCCAATTAGCTGTCAACTGAAACATTTTAAGGTTGCCTGAAAACAGAGATTCAGTTGATAGCCTACCAAGATCATATAGTCCTGAAGTGATGACTGGTAGCCTACCAAGATCATATAGTCCTGAAGATGATGTCCTGAAGTGAGGCGGGGTTTGTATCTTGATTGTTAATTGATGTAGGATGGTTCAATCCACTATAGTCACCACCATTCCCTGGTAGGTGGTCCAAGACTATATTAGAAAGCTTGATAAGCATGAACCTTTGATCAAGCCAGCAAGCAGTGTTCCTCAAAGATTTCTGCTTCAAATCCCTGCTTCAATTGTTCCCCCGAACTTAATGATCAACTGTGACCTGGAGCTGTAGCCTGAAGTGAATCCTTTCCTCTCCTACATTGTTTTTGATCAGAGTGTCTCATCACAGCAACAGAAAGGAAACCAGAACATTGTGTTTTGCTCTCTGAAAGATGGTAGGTAGTCTGAGATGGTAAAGACAGTTTTCCATCACTGTCAATACTCATCATAACCCACAGTTTTTGGTTATAGAGGATGCTTACACTGTGTAAGCATGATTGATTAGGGATATGTTATGGGATCCAAAAAAGGGACAAGAGGCTAGTACACATTTCACAAATGAGGGGTTTTTTTGTTTTCACTTATTTGGGGGTGTAATGCAAATGTGATTATGCCTCAGCACATGTAAGGCTGTCAGAGGATAGTTTTGGTTTGGGGATTTTCTTCTACCACATGGGTCCCAGGGATTGAACTTCATTGATTTGGTGTTCTTCGTTTTTTCTTTTTTGTTTGTTTGTTTGTTTTGTTTTGATTTGATTTTGTTCTTTTTTTTTTTACCAAGAGCTTTTATTCAGTGAGCCAATTCATTCGCACCCCAATGTGATTTTAAGCTAATATGTTCACTCTGATAAATTTTTGCTAATATACACTGTATCCATATTTCAGGAAACATCATAGGATATCATAGTGTATGTGCTCAATATATCACAGTCACTGGACTGTGTCCTCCATGGACTTCACACTTACAGTATTTCTTTGTCATGAGGAAAACAGCATGGTAGGCTAACAGCAACAAACATTATATCAGCCGGTACTTACCAGCTACCTACAATGTACCAATAGTTCAATTATTAACTTGCTTGACCCTTCTAAGCCAAGCACAAGCATTTTCTCTGTGAGCGACTAGGAAACTGAGGCATAACAATGTCAAAGTGTCTTGTTCAGAGTTGTTCAATAAGATGTAACTGATAAACTGGAAAGAGTCTAGGGTTGAAATCACACAGGCATGCTTTCAAGGCTCAGACCCACCATAAGGTAACTGGAAAACACTGAGCATTATCACTGAGTTCCAACCCCTCTTGTTTGCAAATGAGAAGCTGATGTTCATGGAAATGACAGAAGGAGGAGATGCAGAATTCAGAAGACCTTGCAGAAGGTCTTACTGAGAAGTCTGAGAGGACCAGCTTTAGATCTTTGATTGAGCTTGTTTGAGTCCAGAGTCCAATGGGATGCCCCAACATATTTCACTCATGGACAGACTTCCCAATGGGAAACTCGATTGTTTTCCTGCTGAAACTGGAAAGCAATGAGTCATCATCCTACAAGGCAGAGATTACCTAGAGCCCATCCAGAACCCTGTGATGTGTGATGATTCCATCAGAACCATCAGCAGCCCGCTGAATGCCTTGAATGTGCTTCTCCTTGGTCTAGACTGGTTCCATCTCAGCATATTTTCCCATGCTCTGTGCCTTAGCTTATCTTCTGTCTTTTCCTGGAAGACTCTTTTACACAACCCAGGCAGATAGCTTCAACTGACATAAAAATCCAACTTTGGGAATGATATTCTTGAAAAAGCAACCATGCTTCTCTTCCTTGTATGTATACCTGCATCCTACTCTAATGTCTCCACTGTACTGCCAGACTTTCATAACCTAAAACTGCATTACAAGTATATGAGCATCTGCACATTTTCATTCCAGAAAAACAAAACACTCTTGTGAGAATGATCATATCCCAGTGCACACTTAGTCTCTGCTCCAGAATAATAAACCCTTGTTCAGAAATTTTAAATAATAGAACATCCCATTACAACTCCCTAAGCCTCATATCCTGCAGAGCTATGGCATATGTTGTAAATGTATATTGCTTTGTATGAGCATCTTCTATGGCTTGGTACTCGGGCATAAATGGAGTACAAGGTCAGATAATAATTACAATAAATATTAGTATGACTGTGCCATTATTACATTATAAATATATATCTCAGGATTGCTTGTGGTTTAAAACTCAGATACTGAAACACTATTAGAAAATTATCTTTTTAAAAATTGTATGGCCTTTAAAATGTATTGTGAGTCTTTAATCTCTCTCTCTCTCTCACTCTCTCTCGTCTGTCTGTGTGTGCGTGTGTGTGCATGTGTTTGTGTGTGTGTAGATGTTTATGTGTATTGTGTATATATTAGTGAATGGTTGAAGTCCTACTGTGTCACAGATGCTAGGCTAGGTCTCCAACTCTTAGCTGCATCTTCCAAGTCTTTCCATCTTGTAAAAGTTATGGTGTAATTTGTAGCAGCCTTCAAATCAGTGGCCACTTCAGGGAATGCTGCTGTTTTCTCTAGGGACTTGGTAAGATACTAGTAGTGGTATTATAACAGGGCCCCAGACCTTAGCACAACTGACTCCATGATGGAAGTGCCATTCAGGATTTAAAACTCAGTAAGTAGACCCAAGTAAAAGCAGCCCAAGTAAATGCAAAGACTTAATCCAGCAAAGTCCACACAGTTCTTGGAAAGTCGCAAAATGTACTAATTGACAGAAACCATCTAACTTTCGTTCAAACATACCTACACTACCCATGTGAGACTCTACGTTTCAAGAGTCTCTGAAGTAAGGTCCAAACGAAGAGCGACGACTATCCGAAAAAGACGGTAATGATATATCGGCTTACTAAGGACCCGTAGTTGGGTGGAATGACTTGTTTAAAGGACGTCTAGTTGTACTTCTACTTGAAAGTACTTAATTACAAGTATAGCTGAATTAATTACCTTATAGTATTTCTGATTTGATTCAAATAATTTTAGAAAGAAAATTTAAGGAGATGGTTATTTTGCCAGAAATATGTAATAAAGTTAAAATCAAGAAAAGAATGTGTCCCTCCTCATAGGATAGTAAGTAAATGCTGCATAATAAGAAATAAAATGAGCTTTCATGAATTGAACTAAAAAAAGGAATAGGCTTAGGATAAGTTTGTGGTCAATGGAAAAAAATTCATTCTAGGTCAGGTCCAATGATGAAGCCACTGGTGTGCACTATGATAAAGAAAGGCCATGTGGAACTGTTGCTTTGAAGTTATAATAATCTTATAGAATGAAACACTGCTTTGAACTTACTATCAACATCCTTTTGGAACTTCTCTTTCATGTAACATTTTATCTATGATGTAATTTTATGAAGAACATTTGTCATAAAAAGCAGAAGGTGGCATATCAAGCAAAGAGAGAAACTCTGGAATAGAGTCAGGTGCAGGAACTTGACCTTGGGCCACCTGGACTTGTGGAGAAGTGGGATTATGAAACTGATGAATGGTAAGCAGCCATATGGCAGACATAGAGTAGAATGAATGGGATAATTGAGTTATAAGCTAGTTGGGGAAAAATCTAGCTTAAAGCTTAAGCATTTATTATTTAAATAATAAGCCTCTGGGTTGCTATACAGGAACTGGAGAAAAACCTATGGTCAGAAGAGGCTCTCACAGCCAGTTATAACAGAGCAGAAATCCTCATAAAGGCAGCTTCTCTGAGTGCTTCTCAGCTATTTTCTTCCCACCCTCTACCTCTCAACAATCTCGTAAGGTAATAACTGTAAACATTTTGGTCACTACCAAGTATACTCTGAGTATCGGGACATCAGGACTTTTTCAAATTGGCTTTTTATACTTGCTGTACCTGTTAGCATATGCTGATCAAAGCCCCCAGTCTTGATCTCCAAATGTGGTGTATAACTCAGCTATCTAAGGCAGTCAGGCTAGCTTGGTGACTCCATAACATGCATGATTTGCTCTGCAAACAATGCCTGCCCTGTGCTTAGGACACAGTAGAGAAAGTTAATCTCTGCTTTCAGGATCTCTCACACTAATTGAAAAAAGCACCTGAAAGCATGGAAATGGGAAGAAGGGAGAAAGGAGTTGTGGCTGAAGGTGTTGGCAAAGCTCTTGGATGATGTACCCTTTGTGGACAGCAACTCCATCTGAAATATATTTGCAATTTTCAGAAAAACAGTGTGGCAATGCAGTGGAGAGTAAAAGTTCAAGGCCAGGCTGGACTGTATCATGAGACCTTATTTCAAAGAGAAAAGAAAAGAAAAAATGAGGAGGAAAGGAAAGGAGGGATGAATGTGAAGAAGAAAAGGAGAAAGGAAAAAGAAAGAAAGAGGAAACATAGGAGATTCCTCAGACTTCATTTTGTGGGAATCTAGAGAAAGAGGAGAAGGAAATGAAAATAGAAGAAAGAGTAAGATACTAACAGCACCCCAATTCATGGTGCCCCCCTGCACCCATCAAGAGCAAACTCACCAAGGCCATTACGAAGAGTATCAGACAATGCATACACCTGAACTTGACTGGATGCTGTAAAGAGGAAGGAATTTCTGCTGTGAGAAAATGCTTGACCACAGCCCATATAAAGACTCCCAGTAAGAATGTAGGCAGCCCGACTAGCAGGAGCAGACACAGAACTGCCATGGTTCTGAGGCCCCTAGAAGTTTCTGTCCTGAAGAACTAGTTTTAAAATGTTTGAGTGGATTATCTAACCCAATTTTATACACTACTTCTGGTCCATTGCTTCACACGTGCTCCTGGTCTGAACTCTACCCTAGACACTTGCATAAGCCAGTCAAGAAAAACCAAATGTACTTGTTTCTTGAGAAGGAAAAAAGTAAGAGATCATATCTGAACCATTAAGGTGGACTTGAGGCCACTGTAAGACTCATACATGCTAGCAACTGAGAATTCAAGAAAGGGGTTTGACATGGGTTACACAGTCCATCGTCCTGACTCAACTTGTCAACTGTATCACATAAGAACCCTCTTCCACACCAGAGTCTATCTAAGGTGAGCAAAGTATATCACACCCACAACTGCTTGGTTCAATATTTTCACACTGTTCAATGCCCCAATCCAGGATGCAGAGGTTTTCAGAGAGTTCTCTGGCTAAAAATAATCAACTAAGGACTGATGAGATGCTTTGACAGTGAAAGCCACTTGAGGTGAAGTCAGATGGCATGCATTCAATTCTCAAGAATCAGATAGTGAAAACAGAGACCCAGGTCCTGAAACTTGTTCACTGACTTTTTTATACATGCTCTGTGGCATGCAAGCACATGCACATGTAAATAAAAGTACTTTTTTTTTTTTGGTTTTTTCGAGTCAGGGTGTCTTTGTATAGCCCTGGCTGTCCTGGAACTCACTTTGTAGACCAGGCTGGCCTCGAACTCAGAAATCCGCCTGCCTCTGCCTCCCGAGTGTACTTTTAAAAAACGATCCAGAGGTAAGGGAACCATCTTGTCTCCCAGATCCCTCTGGGACCAGTCTGCGCAAAACAGCTCGCGGACTGCAGAGGCTGAGCAGCAGACTGCAGCTTCTGGGACCGGCAGAGGCACACGGCTTCTGGGACAGACCCCCGTTTCTGGCAGCTGAAATCCGGGCACCTTCCCCACCAGAGGAGAGGTGCCCACACGGGAGAACTGTGACCCCCCAGAGCAGGAAAAGGAGCCATCTTGTCTACCAGGTCCCTTTGAGACCAGTCTGCACAGATAAGCTTGCAGACTGTGGAGGGTGAGCTAGCAGAGTGCAGAAGCAACTGAGCTTCTGGGACAGGCAGAAGCCACTCAGTGTCTGGGAGAGACCCCCATTTCTGGCTGCAGAAATCCGGGCACCTTCCCAGCCAGAGGAGAGGTGGCCGTCCGGGAGGGCTGTGACCCCTAGAGCAGGTAAGGGAGCCATCTTGTCTCCCAGACTGTGGAGGGTGAGCAAGCAGCATGTAGAAGCAACACAGCCTCTGGGACAGACCCCCGTTTCAGGCTACAGACATCCAGGCACCTTCCCCACCAGAGGAGAGGTAGCCACTCGGGAGGGCTGTGACCCCAGAGCAGGCTGTGCAGGGGAGCGCTCAGACTGCAGAGGCAACCTATATTCTGGTACAGGCCCCAATTCGGACCTTCATCTTCAACCAAGAGGCAGGTCTGAACACGAGACCTCTGTGCACTTTCCCTGCAAGAGGAGAACTTGCCTGAAGTGAGTAGTCTGACCACTGAGACTCAGAAGAGAGCAGGACTCCCAGGACAGCTGACAGAGGCTAACAGAATCACAGGCGAAACAGGCTCCAGCCAGAGACAGCTATAACAAATAAATCCAGGGATTACCAAATGGTGAAAGGCAAACATAAGAATTTTAATGACAGAAACCAAGACCACTCACCATCATCAGAGCCCAGCACTCCCACCTCAGCCAGTCCTGGATACTCCAACACACCCAAAAAGCAAGATTTGGATTCAAAATCATATTTCATGATGCTAATAGACAACCTTAAGAAGGACTTTAATAATTCACTTAAAGAAATACAGGAGAACAGCGCTAAAGAGGTAGAAGAATCACAGGAAAACACTGCTAAACAGGTGGAAGTACTTAAAGAGGAAACACAAAAATCCCTTAAAGAATTATAGGAAAACACAACCAAACAAGTGATGGAATTGAAGAAAACTATCCAAGACCTAAAAAGGGATGTAGAAACAATAAAGAAAACCCAAAGTGAGACAGTTCAGGAGATAGAAACCCTAGGAAAGAAATCAAGAACCATAGATGTGAGCATCAGCAACAGAATACAAGAGATGGAAGAGAGAATCTCAGGTGCAGAAGATTCCATAGAGAACATGGGCAAAACAATCAAAGAAAATGCAAATGCAAAAAGATTCTAACTCAAAACATCCAGGAAATCCAGGACACAATGAGAAGACCAAACCTACAGATAATAGGGGTAGATGAGAATGAAGATTCTCAACTTAAAGGGCCAGCAAATATCTTCAACAAAATTATAGAAGAAAACTTCCCAAACCTAAAGAGAGAGATGCCCGTGACCATACAAGAAGACTACAGAACACCAAATAGACTGGACCAGAAAAGAAACTCCTCCTGACACATAATAATCAGAACAACAAATGCACTAAATAAAGACAAAATATTAAAAGCAGTAAGGGGAAAAGGTCAAGTAACATATAAAGGAAAGCCTATTAGAATTGCACCAGACAAGTGAAAGATTTGTATGAGAAGAACTTCAAGTCTCTGAAGAAAGAAATTGAGGAAGATCTCAGAAGATGGAAGGATCTCCCATGCTCATGGATTGGCAGAATCAATATAGTAAAAATGGCTATCTTGCCAAAAGCTATCTACAGATTCAATGNTGGGAAGAGAGGCCCCTTGGTTATGCAGACTTTATATGCCCCAATACAGGGGAACGCCGGGGCCAGGGGGTGGGAGCGGGTGGGTAGGGTAGCAGGGCCGGGAGGGGGGAGGATATAGGGAACTTTCTGGATAACACTTGAAATGTAAATGAAGAAAATATCTAATAAAAGTTGAAAAAAAAAAAAAAAAAAAAAAGAATTGCACCAGACTTCTCACCAGAGACTATGAAAGCCAGAAGATCCTGGACAGATGTCATAAAGACCCTAAGAGAACACAAATATCAACCCAGGCTGCTATACCCAGCAAAACTCTCAATTACATGATGAGATGTAGAAAACAAACTATTCCGTGACAAAACCAAGTTCACACAATACCTTTCCAGGAATCCAGCCCTTCAAAGGATAACAATGGGAAAACACCAACACAAGGATGGAAATTACACCCTTGAAAAAGCAAGAAAGTAATCCTACAACAAACCTAAAAGAAGACAGACACAAGAACAGAATCCCAACTTTAATGACAAAAATAACAGGAGGCAACAATTACTTTTCTTTAGTTTGTCTTAATATCAATGGACTCAATTCCCCAATAAAAAGACAAAGATTAATAGACTGGCTACACAAACAGGACCCAACATTTTGCTGCTTAACAGGAAACCCACCTCAGGAAAAAAGACAGACACTACCTCGGAGTGAAAGGCTGGAAAACAATTTTCCAAGCAAATGGCTCGAAGTAACAAGCTGGAGTAGCCATTCTAATATCAAATAAAATTGACTTTCAACCCAAAGATATCAAAAAAGACAAGGAGGGGCACTTCATACTCATCAAAGGCAAAATATACCAAGATGAACTCTCAATTCTGAATATCTATACTCCAAATGCAAGAGGAGCCACATTCATTAAAGAAACTTTAGTAAAGCTCAAAGCCCACATTGTACTTCACACAACTATAGTGGGAGGCTTCAACACTCCACTCTTAGCATTGGACAGATCCTGGAAACAGCAACTAAACAGAGACACATGGACACTAACAGAAGTTATGAAACAAATGGATTTAACAGATATTTACAGAACTTATCCTAAAACAGAAGGATATACCTCCTTCTCAGCACCACATGGTACCTCCTCCAAAATTGACCATATAATCAGTCACAAAATAGGCCTCAACAGATACGAAAATATTGAAATTATCCCATGCATCCTATCAGATCACCATGCACTAAAGCTGATCTTCAATAACAACATTAATAATAGAAAGCCAGCATTCATGTGGAAACTAAACAACACAATACTCAATGATACATTGATGGAGGAAGAAATAAAAAAAGAAATTAAAGAATTTTAAGAGTTTAATGAAAATGAAGCCACAACATACCCAAACTTATAGGACAAAATGAAGGCATTCATAAGAAGAAAAATGATAGCCCTGAGTGTCTCCAAGAAGAAACTAGAGAGAGCATACACTAACAGCCTGAGAGCACACCTACAAACTCTAGAATGAAAGAAAGCAAATTCACCCAAGAGGAGTAGACAGCAGGAAATAATCAAACTCTGAGCTGAAATCAACCAAGTGGAAACAAAAAGAACTATTCAAAGAATCAACCAAACCAAGAGCTGGTTCTTTGAGAAAATCAACATGATAGATAAACCCTTAGCCACACTCACTACAGGGCACAGGGACAGTAGTCTAATTAACAAAATCAGAAACAAAAAAGGAGACATAACAACAGATCCTGAGGAAATCCAAAACATTATCAGATGCTACTACAAAAGGCTATACTCAACAAAACTAGAAAACCTGGATGAAATGGACAATTTCCTAAACTGATACCAGGTTCCAAAGTTAAATCAGGATCAAATTAATGATCTAAACAGTCCCATTTCCTCTAAAGAAATAGAAGCAGTCATTAATAGTCTCCCAACCAAAAAAAAAAAAAAAAAAAAAAAAAGCCCAGGACCAAGTGGGTTTAGTGCAGAGTTCTATCAGACCTTCATAGAAGACCTAATTCCAACTCTCCTCAAACTATTCCACAAAATAGAAACAGAAGGTACTCTACGCAATTCATTCTATGAAACCACAATTGCTCTGATACATAAACCACACAAAGATCCAACAAAGAAAGAGAACTTCAGACCAATTTCTCTCATGAATATCGATGCAAAAATGCTCAATAAAATCCTCGCACACCGAATCCAAGAACACATCAAAATGATCATCCATCATGACCAAGTTGGCTTCATCACAGTGATGCAGGGATGGTTTAATATACGGAAATCCATCAATGTAATACACTATATAAACAAACTCAAAGACAAAAAACACATGATCAACTCCTTAGATACTGAGAAAGCATTTGACAAAATCCAACACCCATTCATGATAAAAGTCTGGGAAAGATCAGGCATTCAAGGCCCATACCTAAACATAATAAAAGCAATCTACAGCAAACCAGTAGCCAACATCAAAGTAAATGGAAAGAAACTCGAAGCAATCCCACTAAAATCAGGGACTAGACAAGGCTGCCCACTTTCTCCCTACCTATTCAATATAGTACTTGAAGTCCTAGCCAGAGCAATTCGACAACAAAAGGAGATCAAGGGGATTCAAAATGAAAAGGAAGAAGTTTAAAATATCACTCTTTTCAGATGATATGAAAGTATATATAAGTGACCCTAAAAATTCCACCAGAGAACTTCTAAACCTCATAAACAGCTTCAGTGAAGTAGCTGGATATAGAATCAACTCAAACAAATCAATGGCCTTTCTCTACACAAAGGATAAACGGGCCGAGAAAGAAATTAGGGATAAAACACCCTTCACAATAGTCACAAATAATATAAAATACCTTGGTGTGAATCTAACTAAGGAAGTGAAAGATCTGTATGATAAGAACTTCAAGTCTCTGAATAAAGAAATTGAAGAAGATCTCAGAAGATGGAAAGATCTCCCATGCTCATGGATTGGCAGGATCAATATAGTCAAAATGGCTATACTGCCAAAAGCAATCTACATATTCAATGCAATCTCCATCAAAACACCAACTCAATTCTTCACTGAGTTGGAAAGGGCAATTTGCAAATTCATATGGAATACTAAAAAACCTAGGATAGCAAAAACTCTTCTCAACAATAAAAAAAATCCTCTGGTGGAATCACCATGCCTGATCTCAAGTTGTACTACAGAGCAAATGTGATAAAAACTACATGGTACTGGTACAGCAACAGACAGGTAGATCAATGAAATAGAATTGAAGACCCAGAAATGAACCCACACACCTATGGTCATTTGATCTTTGATAAAGGAGCTAAAACTATCCAGTGGAAAAAAGACAGCATTTTCAATCAATGGTTCTGGCACAACTGGCAGTTATCATGCAGAAGAATGTGAATTGATCCATTCTTATCTCCTTGTACAAAGCTTAAGTCTAAGTGGATCAAAGGCCTCCACCTAAACCAGAGACACTGAAATTTATAGAGGAGAAAGTGGGGAAAACCCTCGAGATAGGGGAACAGGGGGAAAATGCCTAAACAGAACAGCAACAGCTTGTGCTGTAAGATCATGAATTGACATATAAGACCTCATGAAATTGCAAAGCTTCTGTAAGGCAAAAGACACTGTCAATAAGACAAAAAAAGCCACCAACAGATTGGGAAAGCATTTTTACCAATCCTAAATCAGATAGGGAACTAATATCCAATATATACAAAGAGCTCAAGAAGCTGTACTCCAGAAATTCAAATAACCCTATTAAAAATGGGGTACAGAGCTAAACAAAGAATTCCCAACTGAGGAATACGGAAAGGCAGAGAAGCACCTGAAAAAAATGTTCAACATCCTTAATCATCAGGGAAATGCAAATCAAAACAACACTGAGATTCCACCTCATTCCAGTCAGAATGGCTAAGATCAACAACTCAGATGACAGCAGATGCTGGCAAGGTTGTGGAGAAAGAGGAATACTCCTCCATTGCTGGTAGAATTGCAAGCTGGTACAACCACTCTGAAAATCAGTCTGGAGGTTCCTCAGACAATTGGACACAGTACTACCGAAAGATCCATCAATACCGCTTCTGGGCATATAGCCAGAAGATGTTCCAATTGGTAATAAAAACCCATGCTCCACTATGTTCATAGCAGCCTTATTTATAATAGCCAGAAGTTGGAAAGAACCCAGATGTCCCTCAACAGAGGAATGGATACAGCAAATGTGGTACATTTACACAATGGAGTACTACTCAGCTATTAAAAACAATTAATTTATGAAATTCTTGGGCAAATGGATGTATCTGGAAGAAATCATCCTTAATGAGGTAACCCAAACACAAAAGAAGTCACTTGATATGCACTCACTGATAAGTGGATATTAGCCCAGAAACTTAGAATACTCAAGATACAACTTGCAAAACACAAGAAAATCAAGGAGAACGAAACCAAAGTATGCATACTTCATTCCTTAGAATAGAGAACAAAACACCCATGAAAGGAGTTACAGAGACAAATATTGGAGCTAAGACGAAAGGATGGACCATCCAGAGATTACCCCACCCGAGGATCCATCCCATAATCAGCCACCAAATCCAAACACTATTGCATATGCCAGCAAGATTTTGCTGAAAGAACCCTGACATAACTATCTCGAGTGAGGCTATGCCAGTGCCTGGCAAACACAGATGGGGATGCTCACATTCATCTATAGGATGGAAAACAGAGCCCCCAATGGAGGAGCTAGAGTAATTATCCAAGGAGTTGAAGGGGTCTACAACCCTTTAGGTGGAACAACAATATGAACTAAACAGTATCCCCAGAGCTTGTGTCTCTAGATGCATATGTAACTGAAGATGGCCTAGTCCGCCATCACTGGGAAGAGAGGCCCCTTGGTCTTACAAACTTTATATGTCCCAGTACAGGGAAATGCCAGGGCCAGGAAGTGGGAGTGGGCAGGTGGGGGATCAGGGCAGTGGGAGGGTATAGGGAACTTTCAGGATAGCATTTGAAATGTAAATAAAGAAAATATCTAATAAAAAAATGATCCAAGATGGTAATATACCTCAACAGATAAAGTGATTGCTATACAAGCCTGTAAACCTGAGACCAATCTCTGGATAACCCATAAAAACAGCTAAATACAGTGGAATACATGGGTATTACCAGCACTCCTCTTACCATAAAATTAGATACAAAGACAGGGTCTTCCACAAGCTCATACGCAAGTGTTCCTGGAGTATTTAGCATGGCAGAAATGAGTGGGACTGTCTCTCAACAAGATGTCAAGACCCAATACCCGAAAGTTGTCTTCTGTTGTCCACAACACAGTGGAAAATACATTTGTCCACACTCACAGATACATCATAAACCCACAACACAATAACTGATTTAAAAATTAGAACCAGTCTATTTGATCGCTCAAAAAACAAAAACAAAAACGAAAACAACCATGGAAAAGAGACAAATATCTTAGGGTAAAATGATAAAAAAAAAATTATCCCAAACCAATGGAAGAAGGAAACAAGAATGCTGCTATTACTCTAATATGAAAAAAATAGACGGGCTGGTGAGATGGCTCAGTGGGTAAGAGCACCCGACTGCTCTTCCGAAGGTTCTGAGTTCAAATCCCAGCAACCACATGGTGGCTTACAACCACCTGTAATGAGATCTGACGCCCTCCTCTGGTGCGTCTGAAGTCAGCTATAGTGTACTTATGAATAATAATAAATGAATCCTTGGACCGGAGAGAGCAGGGACGGAGCAAGTGGAACCGACCAGAGCTAGCGGGGAGCAGGGTGGCCGGAGCAAGTGGGACCGGCCGGAGCGAGCAGTGTTGACTGGAACGAGGAAAAAAATAAGACTAGAACCAAAACTTACAATAAGCAATAAAGATCATTTATTACTTACTAAGAGAACCACTCATGAATAGGATACTACAGTTCTAAACATGTAAGCACTACAGGTACCCCCAACTTTATTCATAAAACAAATAATAGTAGATATAAAGTTACATATTAACCACAATACATTGACAGTAGATAATCTCAGTTTTCCAAAAGAAATGTCATCTCTCTTCTCAAAAAACATTGGGCTATGTAGTTTTACTGCATGTGTGTGGTTTTAAGTTTTGTTATCAGAATAATGCTAACATCATAAAAGAGTTCAGTAGTTGAGGTGTTTTGAATGAGAATTCCCCTTGCACCCATCTATAGGCTTGGGTATGTGAACACTTGGTCCCCAGTTGGTGGAACTGCTTGAGGTTTGGATACTATAGCCTGTTGAAGGAAGTATGTCACTGGAGGGAGGCGTTGGGAATTTAAAGATTTATGCTATTTCCACTTTGCTCACTCTTCTTCCTGACTACAGGTGAAGAAATGAGCTCTCAACATGCTGTTCTTGCTACCATGCTGCCTGTGGCCTGTGGCCTGTGGCCACTCCTTCCCACCATGCTTCCTCATACCTCTCTTAAACTGTAAGTCCAAATTGAGTCTTTCTTTATTAAGTTCCCTTGGTCATGGTGTTTTATCACAGCAATAAAAAAGCAACTCATACAGTTGTATGTCTTCCTTTCTTGGGTTATGAACTAGTTTTGAAAGCATTGATGTTAGTTCTTCTTTGAAGGTCTTGTACAATTGAACAGTGAATTGTCTCCGTCAGAACTGGTTCTATTTTTTATTTCTGAATCAATCTCAATGCTTATCATAGATTTGTTTATTTATTTTTTGGTTTACTTTGATAAATAATATGCATATAAATTCATCTGATTATTTCAACCTTTCCAATTTAGTTGGACATAATTTTTTAAGGCCTGCACTAATGATTTCCTGAATATTTTTCATAATGGCTCTCTTTGATCATAAGCATTAATGATTTGGTTCTCCTCTTTCCATTGATTAGTTTGGCTGAGGATTGGTCAGTCTTGTTTATCTTTACAAAATATTCTACATTTTGTTTTATTGATTCTTTGCATTTTATTGTTTCTATTTCTACTTCTGCCCTGATCTTAATATTTTTCTTTCTATCTATTGAATTTGGGTTTGGTCTACTGTGATTTTTCTAAAGCCCTAAGGTAGAGCAAAAAGTTATCTATTTGGGATTACTCTGATTTTTTTTAATTAAAAACAAATTTATTTCTGAAACACCATTAATCTAGACATGATCATCTTCTCATTTTTATTGTGTTTTCCTTTTAGTCTCTCTTATTTCCTCATTACACAAACCTTCATTTCCAACTCTTGTTTATTTAAGTTATAAAATTATTTTTAAAAATTATGGCTTCTTCATTCAGTATTATAATTTCCAGTTTCCTCTAATTTATGAATAGCTGTATTCATTTTTTAATTTCTATTACATAATTTAATTATTTGTGTGTCGCATATTTATTTAGTTATTTCCACATCACTTTACTTTGAAAAATACTTTGAGTATATTTCAAAGTACTCATTTCTTTTTTTGTTTTATTTGTAGTTTTTATTTTTATTTTTTATTAAACTAATACAATTTCTTTTAAAATATACTATTCAGTATTGACATTTTAAGTCATCAAAATAATTTATAATAGTTAAAGGCATCTTAGGTGTACGTGATATGTTATGAAGCTAAAAGTAATGTGCTCTCAACCAGTTTTTAAAATCTATTTGGAGCATTAAACATAATAGAAGTAGAAAAGAAAACTCTTATGAGGTCATCTATGAAAGGAAATTGTGACAAGTTGCTGATTAGATAGACACCCTTATATCTGCAAGGGAGATACTCAGTGTAAATGTGGCTTCATACAATTAATTGGGTAGTGTTCCTTCTGTTTCTATTTTGTGGAATAGTTTGAAGAGTATTGGTATTAGGTCTTCTTTGAAGGTCTGATAGAATTCTGCACTAAACTCATCTGGTCCTGGGATTTTTATGAATGGGAGACTTTTTTTTTTTTTTTTGGTTTTTCGAGACAGGGTTTCTCTGTATAGCCCTGGCTGTCCTGGAACTCACTTTGTAGACCAGGCTGTCCTCGAACTCAGAAATTTGCCTGCCTCTGCCTCCCGAGTGCTGGGATTAAAGGCGTGCGCCACCACGCCCGGCGAATGGGAGACTTTTAATGACTGCTTCTATTTCTTTAGAGGTTATAGGATTGTTTAGATGTTTTATCTGATCCTGATTTAACTTTAGTATGTGGTATCTATCTAGAAAATCATCCATTTCATCTAAATTTTCCAGTTTTGTTGAATATAGGCTTTTGTAGTGGATCTGATTATTTTTTTGAATTTCCACAGGTTCTGTTGTTATATCTCCCTTTTCATTTCTGATTTTGTTAATTTAGATACTGTCGCTGTGCCCTAAGGTTAGTCTGGCTAAGTGTTTATCTATATTGTTGATTTTCTCAAAGAACCAGCTCCTGGTTTGGTTGACTCTTTGTATAGTTCTTTTTTATTCTAATTGGTTTATTTCAACCCTGAGTTTTATTATTTCTTGAGGTCTACTCCTCTTAAGTGTATTTGCTTCTTTTTGTTCTAGAGCTTTCAGGTGTGCTGTTAAACTAGTAGTGTATGTTCTCTACACTTTCTTTTTGTAGGCACTCAGAGCTTGGTTTTCCTCTTACCACTGCTTTCATTATGTCCCATAAGTGTTTGTATACTGTGCCTTCATTTTCATTAAATTCTAAAAAGTCTTTAATTTCTTTATTTCTTGCTTAACCAAGTTATCATTGAGTAGGGCATTGTTAATCTTTCATGTGTGTGGGTTTTCTGTTGTTTTTGTTGCTCTTGAAGACAAGACTTAGTCCATAGTGATCTGATAGGATGCATGGAATTATTTCAATCTTCTTATATCTGCTGAAGCCTGTTTTGTGACCTTTTAGATGGTCAGTTTTATGCAACGCGCCTCCCTCGACCAGCAAGAAAGTCACACCACCACCGGGATCTTCTCAGTCAGCTTTTTCAGGAGCACCTTGATAGTAGATTCCCAGGACCCTGGACAGCAGCAGAGCTGCTGCTTTTATAGTCTCCCAGGGAGGGGGAGGGGGTGTCGTAGTGGATGTGGATTGGTGCACCAAGATACACCTCATTAGCATGTGGCCCATTCATTGGTGCCACAAGCCACAGCCATTAGCATATTGCCTGTTCATTGGTGCCACAAGCAGTGCCTCATTAGCATATTTTCCCTTCGGGAGGGGCTACTGCTTGAGGAGGACCTGAGGAGAGAGCTGCGCATGCACACTAGGCTCTCCTCCTTGGCAGCCTGCCGGTCCTGCGCCATCTAGTAATGGGGCGAAGCTGCAAGCCCGGGCAGCAGCTTTCTTGGGTGCCAGCGGGAAGCGGCCCTTGCTGAGGCTCCGGCGGGTGGGCGTGACCCCTGCCAAGGCTCTGGCGGGTAGCGTGACCCTTGTGGCTTCCTACAGTTTTAGAGAAGATACCGCAAGGTGCTGAGAAGACAGTATATTCTTTTGTTTTAGGATGAAATGTTCTATAGATATCTGTTAAATTCATTTGGTTCCTAACTTCTGTTAGTTTCATTTTGTCTCTGTTTAGTTTCTGTTTCCATGATTAGTCCATTGATGAAAGAGGGGTGTTGAAGTCTCCCACTATTATTGTGAGAGGGGCAATGTGTGCTTTGAGCTTTACTAAAGTTTCTTTTATGATTGTGGGTGTCCTTACATTGGGAGCATTTATGTTCCCAATTGAGAGTTCATTTTGGTAGACTTTTTTTCTTTGACAAGTATGAAGTATTCTTACTTATCTTTTTTGATAAATTTTGGTTGAAAGTCAATTTTATTCAGTGCTAGAATGGCTGCTCCAGCCTGTATCTTGGGAACGGTTTCTTGGAAAATTGTTTTCTAGCCTTTTACTCTGAGGTATTGTCTTTCTTCATTACTGAGGTGCATTTCCTGTATGGAGCAAAATGCTGGGTCCTGTTTACTTATCCAGTCTGTTATTCTATGTCTTTTTATTGTGGAATTGAGTCTATTGATGTTAAGAGATATTAAGGAATAGTGATTGTTGCTTCCTGTTATTTTTGTAGTTAGAGGTGGAATTATTTTTGTGTGGCTATATTCTTTTGGGTTTGTTTAAAAATTACTTTCTTGCCTTTTTTAGAGTTTAGTTTCCTTCCTTCTGTTGGAGTTTTCCCATCTATTATCATTTGTAGGGCTGGATTTGTGGAGATATATTGTGTGAATTTGGTTTTGTCATGGAATATCTTGGTTTCTCCATCTATGGTAATCGAGATTTTGTTGCGTGTAGTCATCTGGGCTGGCATTTGTGTTCTCTTAGGGTTTGTGTGACATCTGTCCTGGATGTTCTAGTTGTCATAGTCTCTTGTGAGAAGTTTGGTGTAATTCTAATAGGTCTGCCTTTATATGTTACTTGACTATTTTCCCTTACTGCTTTTAATATTCTCTTTGTTTTGTGCATTTGGTGTTTTGGCTGTCATGTGACAAGAGACATTTCTTTTCTGGTCTAATCTATTTGGAGTAGAGTAGGCTTCTTATATGTTTATGGGCATTTCTTTCTTTAGGTTAGGAAAGTTTTCTTCTATAATTTTTGTTGAAGATATTTACTGCCCCTTTAAGTTGGTAATCTTCACTCACTTCTATATCTATTATCCTTGGGTTTGGTCTTCTCTTTGTGTCCTGTATTTCCTGGATATTTTTGATTAGGAGCTTTTTGCATTTTGCATTTTCTTTGACTATTGTGTCAATGTTTTCTATGATATCTTCTGCACCAGGGATTCTCTCTCCTATTGCTTGTATTCTGTTGGTAATGTTTGCATCTATGACTTCTGATCTCTTTTCTAGGTTTTCTATCTCCAGGGTTGTCTCTCTTTATGATATCTTTACAGTTCCTATTTCCATTTTTAGATTCTGGATGGTTTTGTTCAATTCCTTCACCTGTTTGGTTGTGTTTTCCTATAATTCTTTTAGGGATTTTTGTGTTTCCTATTTAAGGGATTCTAGCTGTTTACCTGTGTTCTCCTGTATATCTTTAAGGGAATTATTTATGTCCTCCTTAAAGTCCTCTATCATCATCATGAGATGTGATTTTAAACCAGAGTCTTGCTTTTCTTGTGTGTTGCTGTCGTGGGGGAACTGGGTTCTGATGATGCCAAGTAGCCTTGGTTTCTGTTGCTTATGTTCTTGCCCTTGCCTCTCACCATCTGGATATCTCAGGTGTTAGCTGGTCTTGCTGTCTCTGACTGTGGCTTGTCCCTCCTGCAAGCACTCCTGGGAGACCTGTTCTCTCTGGGAGGAATTTCGGTATGGAGAGCTATGGCACTAGTGTCAACTCTGGGGCACAGATGGAAACAGGAAGGATCCTGTCTCTGGCTGTTCCTCAGTTCCTGTGTCCCTTGGAGCAGAAGTTTTGGTCTTATTTGTGCTCACAGGTGTTTCCACGCCCCTGATACCAGCACTCTCCTGGCAGTATTTGGGTATCCACATTCTATTTTTTATTCTAACTTTATTGCATCTTTCTAGCAACTGAGACCATCTCTAAAAAACATTCTTCCTAAAATTATTTGAATCAAGTCATGAATTCTATAGAATTATTCTCTATTTGTCTCTATAACACTACAAGATAGTACACCATTGTTCTATAGAGATCTGCTCAAACATGTGGGCTAATACCTAATGATTGTTTAGATAGATAGATAGATAGATAGATAGATAGATAGATAGATATTAGATAGATATATAAATATTACAGGAAAAGCATATTAATAGCAGAACAAGAACTTCAAGTTTCTGAAGAAATAAATTGAAGAAGTCCTCAGAAAATGGAAAGATCTTTCATGCTCATAGATTGGCATGCTCATAGATTTTAATATAGTAAAAATGGCCATCTTGCTGAAAGCAATCTACAGATTCAATGCAATCCCCATCAAAAGTCCAACTCAATTCTTCATAGAGTTAGAAAGAGCAATTCTCAAATTCATTTGGAAAAAAAAAAAACAGAATACAGAATAATGACAACTATTCCCAACACTAAAAGAACATCTGTAGGAGTCACCATTCCCTGACCTCAAGCTGTATTACAGAGCAATGGTGATGAAAACTGCATGGTATTGGTACAGTGACAGGACTGTAGATCAATGGAATAGAATTGAAGACCATATCCAGAGGTTAGGCATGCCCCCTGCCCCCCAGTTGCGGGATGGAACCACCCTACCATCTCCAAAATTTTAACCCAGAATTGCTCCTGTGTAAAGGAAATATGGGCACAAAGTGTGGAACAGAGACTGAAGGAAAGGCTATCCAGAGACTGCTCTATGTGGGGATCCATTTCACATGCAGACACCAAACCCAGACTCTATTGCTGATGCCAAGAAGTGCTTGCTGACAGGAGCCTGATACAGCTGTCTCCTGAGAGGCTCTGCCAGATCCTGACCAATACAGATGTGGATGCTTGCAACCATCTATTGGACTGAGCCCAATGGAGGAGTTAGGGGAAGGACTGAAGGAGCTGAAGTGGCCTTATCTGGCATCGAGGGGAGGAGAGGCCCTTTGATCTGTGAAGGCTTGATTCCTCAGTGTAGAGGAATTCTAGGGTTGTGAAGCAGGAGTGGGTGGGTGAATGGGTGGATGGGTAGGGGAGCACCCTCATAGAAGCAGAGTAAGGGGGAATGGAATAGGGGATTCACAGACGGGAAACTGAGAAGGAGGATAACATTTGAAATGTAAACAAATAAAATATCCATAAAAAATAGCCATAAGAAGCACATGGAGGGAGGGATCTGAGTGGAAAGGGGCTTGGAAGGGGTTAAATGGAAATTTAGTTTCTTTGGAAAGTTGGTTATGTCAGATGATGTTTTGCTTGGGCACACAGGTGAAAGGATGTTTTGCTAAAGCAGACACATGAAAGAATATTTCTCCTGATGCCAACCCAGGTAAAAGGATGTTTTGCTGGAGCAGACACAGGAAAGAATGTTTGTCTGAAACAGACACAGTTGAAAGGATGTTTTGATATAGTAAACATGAAAGGACCTGTGAAGGAGTATAAATATAAACTCTCAGATAGTGGGAGATGAGTGCTGAGCTTTGGTCTTCACTAACAACACACATTTATTGGTTTGCCTTATATAGTTTTGTTGAGCTGAACTTGTGGTAACACCACTATTGAAATAAACTTGCCCAAGAACTGCTTGTGAGGTTCCTGCTGCATCTTGCCACTTCTGTGTAGTTAACTCAGTCTGTTGGCAAGCCTGTCGGTTTCTTCAAGATTTTACTACAGCTGTTGCTTCATGCGTGGTCTGCAGCTGTTGAGTTATGTTTGGTGTTTGTATGGAAGGGAACTGCTGAGGAAGAATATTGATCTCTCCCCCCAAAGAACTATTGCTGAACAAGTCCACTTCCCCCATATCTTAATAACTTTTCTCTTCCAATACCTCTGCTGTGTGATCAGCTAGAGGAGAGGTTGAATTCTTATAAAAAATAGGTTGCAATGGGACTTGCAGGTCACCCCCAGGTCTCAATGGGGGTGACATTAGCCTACATACCCAACAGTGAGGAGGTGGAACCTATAGAGACCACCTCCAGGGCCTCCAGAGGAGAGATGGAGTCACCAACTCACCTTCAAAATTTTTGACCCAGAATTACTCTTGTCTAAAAGAAATACAGGGACAAAAATGGAGCAGAGACTAGAGGAAACTCTGTCCAGTGACTGGCCTAACTTGTGATTCATGATATCAGTGGGTACCAAACCCTGACACTATTACTGATGCTGTGTTGTGCTTGCCAACAGGAGACGAGCTTCTGCTGTTTTTAAGGTGGTATGCCCATGTCTATGATTATAAGGACAAGAAACTCCCTAAGGTCAAGGACTCCTTCTGTAACAATCCAATCCCTGCCCCAAAATTGCCCACTTCCACAATAATTCANAAAAAAAAAAAAAAAAAAAAAAAAAAAAAAAAAAAAAAAAAAAAAAAAAAAAAAAAAAAAAAAAAAAAAAAAAAAAAAAAAAAAAAAAAAAAAAAAAAAAAAAAAAAAAAAAAAAAAAAAAAAAAAAAAAAAAAAAAAAAAACAAAAACAGATCCATTATGAAAATGAGAAGAACACAGACATGGGTTGATATCAGCTATCAGAGGTACAGAGAATTGTAGAGGTTGATGAGTAGTGAGTACTTGAGGAAACAAAGGTGAACCATTGAGCATTCATAGCTTAATGATTATTCTAAAGCAATAAGATAAAGGAAGAAAATAATAGTGGGAAAGGAAGAAGCCATCCTTCTTTATAGGCGATATGATTCTCTGTTTAAGAAACCCAAAAGACTCCACCAGGAAAACTTGTGAACACTCTAGCAAAGCACATAAGAATACAACATTACAGACAAAATTCTGTAGCCTTCCTCTTTCCTTTTTCATTTCTTTTCTTTTTAAATGTTTGAGATTATAATTTAACTACATTTCTTCTTTTCCTCCCTCCAAACTCTCCTATGTATCCCCATTCTTCTTTAAATTTGTGGGCTCTTTTTTTACTAATTGTTATTGCATGAATACACACACATATCCACATTCTATAGCGATTACATATAATATATAGAGTTGACAACAGATTTCTTCATGTCTACATGTGTCCTTTAGGCTCAAACTAGGTATGGCTAAGCAACTCTCCATAAAAGTGCAGTGCCAACAACCTTATAATCTCTCTGCCAGGGCTCATCTGTACATTCCACAGCAATGGGCAACTTGCCATGCTTCCTAATATAATCTGTTCAGTCTATATAATGCTACCTGTATGTATGTCTTCTGGACTTACAGTTTGGCACCAGACAACCAATTGGTGTGTGCTCTTTCCCAGGCAATACCACCTCTCCCGGTCCTAGCTTTCCTCAATTGCTTGTAGTTATTTATGTAGGGTAGAAGCTTCATGAGCTTTTCTCTGTCTAATTTGGCATGTCAATTAGTGTCATTCCTGTTGGCTCACTTTTGGGCAGTCATATTCATGACACTATGGAAGTATCTTCTGATATTAGTTGGATTTACAATATCACAATAGATTTCCTGATCCTCTGGTTCTTATACTCATTCCACTCTCTCTTCTACAATGGTTCCTGAGCCTTAGGTGCAGGAGTGTTTGTTTTGTTTTGTTCTGTTTTGGTTTTTTTGTTTTACGTATAACTGTTCTGTTTGCATATACACCTCTTTGCCAGAAGAGAACGTCAGATACCTTTATAAATGGTTGTGAGTCTTCATATGGTTACTGGGAATTGAACTCCAGACCTCTGGAAGAGCAGCCAGTGCTCTTTACCACTGAGCCACCTCACCAGCCTTCAGGAGTGTTGTGTAGATGCATTTGAACTGGGGCTTTCCTATTTTCAACAACAAACATCCTTCAGAAGATATAAGGGAAGCAATCTCATTTAAGAAATCCTCATAGGCTTCTTCATTGAGGGGTGGTAGCTTCATGTATCTGTGAGTATAAGGATACGAATAAGAATGTAATAATCAAGCGTCGGATCACCTGGGGAGCAGACTCTGCACACACCACCACGGTCCCTAGAGGACTCTCCACCTGTTCTTGGGACCACTGCGGTGTGGAACGCAACTTCTGTTCCAATATAATCGCGGGACCTAGACAGTATTGGTGTAGCAGGGGAACGGCCAGACCAAGGGCACAGGTCCCTTCTGGTGGGTGCCAGTGCCGGATCTCCTGGGGCGCAGGCTCTGTGCTTACCACCACAGTCCCTAGAGGACTCTCCAAAAGATCTTGGGACCACTGATGAGTGGAGCACAACACCTGTTCCAATTCAATCCCGTGGGACCTAAGGCAGCATTGGTGTAGCAGGGGATCGGCCAGACCAAGGGCACGGGCCCCTTCCGGGTCGGCACCAGTGCTGGGTCACCTGGGTTGCAGGCTCTGCACACACCGCCACGGTCCCTAGAGGACTCTCCATGCCATCTTGGGACTGCTGACCAGACAACTCCAACTCCTCAAAGGAGACACTACTCCCAGACACTTTAACATGCCCAGGATACTAGGACATCACTATCCCAGGATAATAGTAGGTGGGTCACACCAGTATTCCAGGATATCAGTGGAACTTGACTGCCAAGAACTGAGACACACCCAGAATATCAGGTTCACAGGAGCCCATAGACAAAGGACCACAGTGAAAGCTGGTCTCAGAGGAGCCCAGAATCAACTGGGATTATAAGAAGGACAGGCTGCCATCAGATATATTGAGAACAGCCAGCACCTGAGATAATCAGATGACAGGAGACAAGTGCAAGAACAGAAGCAACAGAAACCAGGGTTACTTGGCATCATCAGAACCAAATTCTCCCACCATGACAAGTCCTGGATACACCATCATACCGGAAAAGCAAGATATGGATCAAAAGTCACTTCTCATGATGATGATGGAGGACTTTAAGAAGGAAGTACAGGAAAACACAGGTAAACAACTAGAAGCATATAAAGAGGAAACACAAAAATCCCTTAGAGAGTTCCAGGAAAACAATACCAAACGGGAGATGGAATTGAACAAAACCATTCAGGATCTAAAAATGGAACTAGAAACAATAAAGAAAACCCAAAAGGAGATAACCCTGGAGATAGAAACTATAGGAAAAAAATCAGGAACCATAGATATGAGCATCAGCAACAGAATACAAGAAATGGAAGAGAGGCTCTCCCAGCCAGGACCTCCCCCGCCACCGCTGCTTGCCATCATCCCTCTCTGAGCCCAGCAAAGGCCACTAGGGCCGCTTGCTCACTCTCCACACCCCAGGACATTAGGTACACATTGGGGTTACAGGTGAGTGGAGCGCATCGTGGGCTTTGAAATTGCGGAGGGTCCAAGTGCAGCAGCAGCAGGAACAGAGGAACTCTGCCCAACCAGAGATTGGGACCTCTCCCAGCCAGGACCACCCCTGCCATCTTCCCTCTGAGCCCAGCGGAGATGGCTAGGGCCCTCTGTGTGCTCTCCACACCCCAGGACATTAGGATCACCTCTGGATTACAGGACCTTGGGATCACCTTGGGATTAGAGAAGAGAGGCAGCCTGCTGGGAGAGTTCTGACCCAAGAACTCAGGAAGTGGATCAGAACTCCAATCTGCTAGACGCCGGACTTGAATGTGTAGAGGTTACCTTCAGAAATAAAGAAATTGAAGAAGATCTCAAAGATGGAAAGATCTCCCATGCTCATGGATTGGCAGGATTAATATAGTCAAAATGGCTATCTTGCCAAAAGCAATCTACAGATTCAACGCAATTCCCATCAAAATTCCAACTCAATTCTTCACTGAGATAGAAAGGGCAATTTGCAAATTCATATGGAATAATAAAAAGCCTAGGATAGCAAAAACTATCCTCAACAATAAAAGAACCTCTGGTGGAATCACCATGCCTGACCTCAAGCTGTACTACAGAGCAATTGTGATAAAAACTGCATGGTACTGGTATAACAACAGACAGGTAGACCAATGGAATAGAATTGAAGACCCAGAAATGAACCCACACACCTTGGGTCACCTTATCTTAAACAAGGGAGCTAAAACTATCCAGTGGAAAAAAGACAGCATTTTCAATCAATGGTGCTGGCACAACTGGCGGTCAACATGCAGAAGAATGCGAATTGATCCATTCCTTTCTCCTTGTACAAAGCTCAAGTCTAAGTGGATCAAAGACCTCCACATTAAACCAGAGACACTGAAATTCATAGGGGAGAAAGTGGGGAAAACCCTTGAAGATATGGGCACAGGGGTAAAATTCCTAAACAGAACACCAATGGCCTGTGCTGTAAGATCACAAATCAACAAATGGGACCTTATAAAATTGCAAAGCTTCTGTAAAGCAAAAGATACTGTCAATAAGACAAAAAGGCCACCAACGAATTGGGAAAGAATTTTTACCAATCCTAAATCTGATAGGAGGCTAATATCCAATATTTACAAAGAGCTCAAGAAGCTGAACACCAGAAATTAAAATTACCCCATTAAAAAATGGGGTACAGAGCTAAACAAAGAACTCTCAACTGAACAATGCCAAAGGGCTGAGAAGCACCTTAAAAATGTTTAAAATCCTTAATCATCAGAGAAATGCAAATCAAAACAACCCTGAGATTCCACCTCACACCAGTCAGAATGGCTAAGATCAAAAATTCAGGTGACAGCAGATGCTGGCGAGGATGTGGAGAAAGAGGAACACTCCTTCTTTGCTGGTGGGATTGCAAGCTGGTACAATCACTCTGGAAATCAGTCTGGTGGTTTCTCAGAAAACTGGACATAGTACTACCGGAAGATCCAGCAATACCTCTACTGGGCATATACCCAGAAGATATTCCAACTGGTAACAAGGACACATGCTCCACTATGTTCATAGCAGCCTTATTTATAATAGCCAGAAGCTGGAAAGAACCTAGATGTCCCTCAACAAAGGAATGGATACAGAAATTGTGGTACATTTACACAATGGAGTACTACACAGCTATTAAAAACAATGAATTTATGAAATTCCTAGGCAAATGGATGGACCTGGAGGGTATCATCCTGAGTGAAGTAACCCACTCACAAAAGAACTCACATAACATGATAAGTGGATACTAGCCCAGAAATTTAGATTACCCAAAATACAATTTGCAAAACACATGAAACTCAAGAAGAATGAAGACCAAAGTGTAGACACTTTGCCCCTTCTTAGAATTAGGAACAAAGCACACATTGAAGGAGTTACAGAGATCAAGTGTGGAACTGAGACAAAAGGATGGTCCAACCAGTGACTGCTGCAGCCAGGGATTCATCCCATAATCTACCAGCAAACGCAGACAATATTGCCTACGCCAGCAAGATATTGCTGAAAGGGCCCTGATATAGCTGTCTCGTGTGAGGCTATGCCAATGCCTGACAAACACAGAAGTGGATGCTCACAATCAGCTATTAGAAGGAACACAGGGTTCCCAATAGAGGAGCTAGAGAAAGTACCAAAAGAGCTGAAGGGGTCTCCAACCCTATAGGTTGAAGAACAATATAAACTAACCAGTACCCCCATATCTCTAGCTGCATATCTAGCAGAAGATGGCCTAGTTGGTCATCATTGGGAAGAAAGGCCCCTTGGACATGCAAACTTTATATGCCCCAATACAGGGGAACACCAGGGCCAAGATGTGGGGGTGGGTGGTTAGGGAGCAGGGCAGGGGGATGGGGGAGGGTATAGGGAACTTTCGGGATAACATTTGAAATGTAAATGAAGAAAATATCTAAAAAAAGAATAAAAATGGAATACTCTATACAAAAAAAAAAAGAATGTAATAATCATGTTGGTCTAGCAAAGTGGCAGTAGATAATCTTTTCTAAGGTCTGTGACCTCATTAGCCCCCAAAACTTGGCTTGATTTCCAGTACCTAGCCAGTTCATGTTTTCCCTCTTGTTGAATGTGTCTTAAATTCAATTAGACAGCCGTTGTTTGTCACTGACATAAGACTGCCACCTATTGCACCTTATGAATATATTGCCACACTGGTAATTGCTATGGGTTCTCAAGTGTGGTAACCTGGTAGGACTGCTTAATTACATCTCTGCTATGGGACCTTGCATATTATTTTCTGGTCATTTCAAGCTCAAGTCTTCTGAATCCTGTATTCTAAGTATGTGATGTGCTCAGCAATATTAGCCCACCTTCCATCCTGAGAGGCTATCAAGGACTACATTGATAATCCATATTGTTCTGAGAGTCACTTGGACTTCCCTAACCAACCATTTGAAAGAACATTTCTGCCTCAGGGGCCAAAAGAATGAAAGAAAATATGAATCTCGGAGGTGGGAGGTGGGAGGTGGGGTGACCTTCTACAATGTACCAGAGACCTGGGAAGAGAGAATCTCAGAATGCAAAGGGTGGTGCAAATGCCTAACAGTGAGGAGAGGGAAGTTGTAGAGTCCACCTCCAATATAAACACAGGACATCAAGTGGAGGAATTGGGATGCTATCCCACAGTCAAAACTCTGACTCAGAATTTTTCCTGTCTAACAGAACTGCAGGGACAAAAATGGAGAAGAGAATGAGGAAAAGGCAGTATAGTGACTGGCCCAAACTGGGATCCATTTCAAGGGGAGGCTCCACAGCCTGACACTATTACTGATGTTGTGGTGTTACAGACAGGAGCCTTGTGTGTCTGCCCTCTGAGATGCCCAACAAGCAGCCAAGACAGATGCTAATACTTACACCCAACCACTGGACTGAAGCCAGTGCCCCCAGTGGTTGAATTAGGGAAAGGATGGAAAAAGTTGAGGAGGGTGATCCCATAGGAAGACCAGCAGTCTCAACTAGCCTGGACCCCTGAGATCTCTCAGACACTGAGCCACCAACCAGGAAGCATACACTAGCTGGTATGAGGCCCCTGACACATATACAGCAGAGGACTACCTCTTGGAGACAGGAGAGGAAGAATGGGATGAGGAATTGTCAGAAGGCAAACTGGGAGGGGGATAACTACTGGACTATAAAAAAAAGATTAAAGATAATACTAAAAAGAACAAAGACAGACAGACAGACAGAAAGACAGAAAGAAAGACAGAAAGACAGGAAGAAAGACATAAAGAAATCAAGGACATTTCTAAAAAGAAGTCCTTTATATTTTACATGTTCAAACTGTGAACACAGTTCTTTCTTTGTTGTACATTAACTCAAGCATTCCAAATAACACAATATGTGCATGCCCATGAGTAACTCTGTCCTAATGTTTAGAATTGTGTTATGATTATGCGTTTGTTTCAAGTTAGATTCTTCCTTTGACATGTGGGAATTTTTTTGTTTGTTTGTTTTTGTTTTTGTTTGTTTGGTTGGTTGGTTGGTTTTTTGAGACAGGGTTTCTCTGTATAAGCCTTGGCTGTCCTGGAACTCACTCTGTAGACCAGGCTGGCCTCAAACTCAGAAATCCGCCTGTCTCTGCCTCCCAGGTGCTGGGATTAAATCAAGAGCCTGGCGTGGTGGCACACGCCTTTAATCCCAGCACTCGGGAGGCAGAGACAGGTGGATTTCTGAGTTCGAGGCCAGCCTGGTCTACAGAGTGAGTTCCAGGACAGCCAGGGCTATACAGAGAAACCCTGTCTCGAAACCCCCCACCCCAAAAAAGAAATCAAGGATATTGGAAAAAAAGAACATTTCTTGTGACTGGTACTGACATTTATGTAAATGTATGGCCCCTAAGTGGCTTAAGTTTCATAGATAGATAGATAGATAGATAGATAGATAGATAGATAGATAGATAGATAGATAGATTTGAACGTGTGTGTGTGTGTGTGTGTGTGTGTGTGTGTGTGTGTGTGTGCATGTGTTTGACTAAGGGGGAGTAGAAGCTCAGAAACTGAACAGGAGATCAGGAGATAAGAAAATATTTTCGGGGCTGGTGAGATGGCTCAGCAGGTAAGAGCACCCGACTGCTCTTCCGAAGGTGATAAGTTCAAATCCCAGCATCCACATGGTGGCTCACAACCATCTGTTACGAGATCTGGCGCCCTCTTCTGGAAAGTCTGAAGACAGCTACAGTGTACTTACATATAATAAATAAAATAAATCTTAAAAAAAAAAAGAAAATATTTTCCACAAATAATAACCATATAATTCAATTAAATTAAAATTTTAAATTTAAATAACAGGCATCTATACTACAGATATAGATATCATAGATTGACATAGATGATATAGATATAAATATTAATATAGTTACAAAGTATATGCCATCATATATAGTTTGTACCATATATCTTATATAGTATATAATTTTAGGTGAATGTAAAATAATATGATTTTCCTTGAGGTTTTATCAAACAACATTGGTGTCATTTGTTCCTCTTCTTCCTTCTCCTTCTGAATTGGCCTGCCTCCATCCTCCCTAGTTGGAGTCCCTTCCCTATTATTCTTTTTACAACTTCATATCACCAGAATCCTGCTATTCCCTTCCCACCCCAACCACCATGGTCCCTTTATTCTTTCTTGGTTTCTGTGGTTATGCTGTGTTGTTTACTCACATTTGACAATTTGGAGCTAGGAACTGTGGATGAAAGAAAAACCACGGATTTTGTCTTTCTGGATCTGAGGCATCTCAGTCAATGTAGACTATTCTAGGCCTATCCATTTACCTGAAAATTACATGCAGAAATCAACAGATCATAGGAGCCACAGCATCAATGAATAATCTGCGCCACAGCTCCTGCATCTCTGGCTCAGAAAATGTGTCTGGAAGTTTCTGGATAACTGTGGTGGTTTAAATATGTAGGGTTCCAATAGATTCATGAGTTTGAATGTTTGACCATAGAGAATGGCATTATCATGACGTGCGGCCTTATTAGAGCAGGTGTTAGATCTTGTTAGAGGAAATGTGTCATTGTGACGGTGGGGCTTTGTGGTTATATATGCTCAAAGTATGCCAGAGTGACACAGTCCCCATCTGCTACCTGTGGATCAAGATGCAGAACTCTCATCTTCTTCAGCAGCATGTTTGCCTGGATGTTACTATGCTTCCCTTCATAATCATAATGGATTAAACCTCTGAATCTGTAAGCCAGAGCCAATTACATATTTTCCTTTATAAGAGTTTCTTTGGTCATGGTGTCTCTTCACAGTAATGGAACCCTAAGACAATGACTTTGGGACTTAGACCTGAGAAAAACCATTGAGTGCTCAGAGCTTAATCCCAAGAGTAGGTGAAGAAGAGGAATCTATTCACTGATAAAAAGAGTATAAACTGGTGCATGTTTTATGGAACTCAAAGAAAAGGTTTAGTAATAAGCTGAAAACAGAACTTCCAAATTATCCAGCTTTATCATTGCTGGGCACCTACCCAAAAGACTCCACATTCCTCTACAGAGATACCTGCACAATAGCTACTCTATTCATAGTAGCAGAGAAATGGTATCAGGTTAGATACACTTCAATTGATGCATGGATAGTAAAAGTGTGGGACACATACATAATACAATTTTATTCAGTCATAAAGATAAATGAAATAACATAACTCTCAGGAAAATAAATAGACCTTGGAAGTGTTATATTGAGAGGGGTAACTCATATTCCAATATAAAACTAAAATACTACATGTTCTCTCTCATATGTGATTCCAATCTTCTAATGAAAGTATAAGATCAGAAATTAAATAGGAGCTAAGGAGAAAGAAAAATATTTTCAGCAGAACATAATTGTATAATTAATCTCAATAACTGGCATCTATTCTGTATCTAAAATCCCAAAAAATCAGGAAATCTTAAATTCTTCATCAAGAATTTAATTCTATTAAACCCTGTTAGGGTTCTTGTCTACACTTATAACAATATGTATTTATTCTTTTGATGTTACTAAAAATATGGTACTCTGTTTCTGCACAATTTTATGCATTTCACTATTTCTATTGAGGTTTGTTTCTATTTTGATCTTGCTGTCTTTCTTCCTTAATTAAATCTCATTGTGTAAATTTAAACCCTCTAATTTTAAAAAGTACATCAGAATTACAGGCATTTTTCTCATTTTGATGTTTATTTTACCTAATAGTAGTGTATGATACTGTTAGATATACTATGAAACATTTGCCATTGGAGGGCAACAATATAATTTACAGCCTTTAATGTAAAATCAGTGGTTCTCTTCTTCTACCTCATTCTCCTATCTCAGACCACATACTGTTTAAGTATCTCCTTCTACAATGAAAAGAAACTCATCATAAAAGAGCCAGATACAAGCCATTCTTTATTTCATTCAAGCATCAGAGTCACCATCATACACCCTTAATGTAACTGATGACAGCATTTAAAACATTCATGGAGCAGGGGAAAGAGAAAGGCTGCTTATCAAACAAACTGATGCATCCATGAAAGCCATCCTCCGCATGATACAAGGACACAGGAACCCCCTGGTCTTCCAAGCGCTTCTTGTAGAGCAAGGCATCATCCCGGAGAACATCATGCTCACAGCTCACCAGAAATGTGTCTGGAAGTTGAGCAATGATCTTGTCATCTGCTACGAGAGGTGAGATGTTTACATCCAAAAGTTGCTTGGTTTCTAGATAAGCAGTCTCACTGAAAGGTCTCAGAAACTCGGGATGGAAGTTTTTGCTCTTAAACCTTTTGGGAATATTGTCAGAACTGAGCCACTTGGTGTAGTTTTTCCAGGTGTCCAGGGGCACACAAGCTCCTGTCACTATGGCATTTTTCCAAGAGAGGTCAATGTTTAGGTATCCACAAATAAACGTAATCATTAAGTCTCTGGTAAGCAATGGGACATTTTGTTTCTGCTGGTATGATGGTAACTGGAAATTAATGCCCTGCAAACCTGGATTAATCAGCACTTGAGCCCTGATCTTGGGAAGCATGGCTTGACTGACCAGAGCTTGAGTGACAGCGGCCACAGCCCAACCTCCAATACTCTCTCCAGAGATCACCACCCGGGAGGGGTCTACCCCATAGGTTTGAAGGTTCTTCAGGAAGTGGATGGAAGCATTCAGGCAATCCTGGTAAACAGCAGGATGATGGTGTTCAGGGAGCTTGCGGTACCTAGGGAGAAAAGAAGGAATAGGGCATGCTTATGTACAGACAGGTCACTGGAGTCCATTGCAGAAAGCATTATCTATTATCACATAAGACCAAAAATGTTGTGCCAACAAGAAAATAAAGAAGAACGAAGACCAAAGTGTGGATCCTTCATTCCTCCTCAGAATAGGGAACAAAACACCCATGGAAGGAGTTATAGACAAAGTTTGGAGCTAAGACGAAAGGATGGATCATCCAGAGACTACCCCACCTGGGGATCCATCCCATAATCAGCCACCAAAGCACTATTTCATATGCCAGCAAGATTTTGCTGAAGGGACTATGATATAGCTTTCTCGAGTGAGGCTATACCAGTGCCTGGCAAATACAGAAGTGGATGCTCACAGTCATCTATAGGATGGAACACAGGATCCCCAATGTAGGAGTTAGAGAAAGTACTCAAGAACTGAAGGGGTCTGCAACCCTATAGGTGGAACAACAATATGAACTAACCAGTACCCCCAGAGCTCGTGTCTCTAGCTGCATATGTAGCAGAAAATGGCCTAGTATGCCACCATTGGGAAAAGAGGCCCCTTGGTCTTACAAACTTTATATGCCCCAGTACAGGGGAATTCCAGGGCCAAGAAGTGGGAGTGGGTGGGTAGGGGAGTAGGGCGGGGGGAGGGTATAGGGCACTTTCAGGATAGCATTTGAAATGTAAATAAAGAAAATATCTAATAAAAAAAAATGTTGTGCCAAATGACCCTAATAAAAAATGTCTACCCTTGTTTCTCTTACATGGACTTGAGGTAACCTGTCTAGAGTAAAGATGGTTAGGGATTTCCATTCCATTCCACACCATAATTCCTAGAACAGGGGAATTCAAAGCTGTTGCCTTAGGAAGCATAAAATCCAGTAAAGATCTAAACAAGGCCATTGGAACCTTGCTGGCCACATCTCTCTCTAGATTAACCTCTCTCTGATGTATTGAGCATGTGTGGAGCACTGATAAAAAAAATCACTGCCAACCATTCTCTGTATTTTTTTGTCTACTTTCATAAGGAAGCTCTTTTAGATGAGCTAGTTGCAGCAAGGTAGAAATACTGGCAATGTTGACATCAATCCAGTGGCAACAGAAAAATAGCAGAGGAAGAAGAAGATCCTTGCAAGCAATGGAGTTAGAGCCATGAGTACCAAAGATGGCTGATGGGCAAAGGAGCAGCCAGAAGATTTATAACAATAGTGGTAGACTTGCAGAAACTGCCAGAAGCACTGACAGACAGTAGTGGAGATGCGAACAGGACAGCAGAGGAAAACTGAATGCCTTCCAGAGCAACACCACAGAAACCTCCATCTTCAACTTGACCTTCAGCCAGCTTTGCCCACCCACAACATTACACAATCTTAATACCACTCCTCCACTCAGAGCAAGGCCAGGCTAAGGTGTGTATCTGTCATCTCTGTTCTTCCTTAAGTGTTTCACAGGTTTATATGTATTTCTAGAATGTAGTAATTCTGTTTTAACTAACTTCACAAATAAATTTCACCCAGTGTATAAAGTTTTGGCTAAGGCTTACCCATGACTTTATACTATCTAGCTTCCGTCATGATATTGTGTGTTCTTCAGGTTTATTTACTCTATAGCTAAGTAACTCTATACAGGCACACAGTGCTCTCTAAATTCATATTCTCTCTACTGCACTATTTCATGTAATACACAGCAATGAAGATCTATGCAGGCTTCTGGTATTTTGCAGGGTTTGAGTGCAAGAGAAACTTTATCTGCTCTCTAGTAAAAAAAAAAAAAAAAAAGTCCCCCGACGAACATTCTTCTCTGTTAATAAGTCACCAACTACATCAAGCCACTCACCCCACCAACAGGACCACCGAGTCTGTCTCATGGGCGAGGACATTGCCCAGGCCATGGTAAAAGTCTGTAAGAGAAGACACACTGTTAATAGTTGTGACAAGAGCCAAGCACATTCCACCACAAAGACAGGGACAGAAGCCATGTTGCTGGACCTTCTCTCTGAACTTTAGACAAGTTCAGTGGTTACAAGATATTAAGGGCAGGAAGAGACACAGATATTAGGAATGACATTCGGAGGTATACGAAAGGCGAGGGACAAGCTCTTAAGTGTGTTTGTAAGGATCTTTCTGGTGCGAAGATAACACTAAAGCAAAAACTGAGAAGTGAAGTCAGTGCACTATATTTTGGGTTTAACAAAAAAGGAGATAAAGTGAGTGTGTTTTCCCACCATGAGCCACACAAGCTGAGGAAAGTCCATGACTTTGAGAGTGTTATCAAAAGACAGAGATATCTGCTACTATAACTGGTGAGGGAAGGAAGGAATCACATCTAGTGCCAAGACAGCCCTAAGAATATACAGGCAAATACAAATGAACAGGTGAGAGTAATAAATAAAATTATGCAAGACCTGAAAGTGGAAATAGAAGCAATAAAGAAAGCATAAATTGAGGAAATTCTGGAGATGGAAAACCTAGAGATGAAAAGAGATATGTAATAACTGACACTGAGAAAATTCAAAGAATCATTAGTTCTTACTTCAAAAACCTGACTTCCACAAAATTGAAAAATCTTAATTTTCTAGACAGATGACACTTATTTTAGTGAAGAATTCTACCAGCCTTTCAAAGAAGAGCTAACTACAAGACTGCTCAAACTATTCTACAAAATAGAAACAGAAGGTTTACTTCAAACCCATTCTATGAAGCCACTGTAACTCTAATACCTAAAAACAAAAACTTAATAAAGAGATCTTTAGACTAATTTCTTTTATGAATATTGATGCAAAAATACTCAATAAAATGCTCACAAACTGAATCCAGGAACACATCAAAGACATCATCCATCAAGATCAAGTAGGCTTTATCTGAGGGATGCAGGGATGGTTCAATAAATAAAAATCCATCAATGTAATACAAACAAACTCAAAGAGAGAATCACATGCTTATTTCATTAGAAGCAAAGAAAGCCTTTGATAAAACCTAACACCATTTCATGATAACAGTATTAGAGAAACCAGGAACACAGGGAATACACCCAAACATAACCAAAGCAATATACAGCAAGCAAATAGCCAATATCGACCTAAATGGGAAAAAAAAATTAAAGCATTTCCATTAAAATCAGGGGCTCTCTCCCTATATATTCAATATATTACTTGAAGTTCTAGCTAGAGCAATAAGACAACTAAAAGAGATCAAGGGGATACAAATTGGAAAGGAAGATATCAAAGTGTCACTATTTGTGGATGATATGATAGTATACATAAGCAACCCCAAAAATTCTACAAGAAAACTCCTACAGCTGATAAACACTTCAGCCAAGTAGCTTGATACAAAATTAACTCAAAATATCAGTAGCCATCTTTTATACAAATGATAAACAGGCAAATAAATTAGGGAAACAGTACCCTTTACAATAGCCATGAATAAAATAAAATATCTTGACATAACTCTAACCAAGCAAGTAAAAGACTTGTATGACAAGAACTTCAAGTCTATGAAGAAATATGTTGAGGAAGACATCAGAAGATGGAAAAATCTTCCATGCAGATGGGTCAGTAGGATTAACTTAATGAAAATGGCCATCTAGTGAAAAGCAATCTAAGGATTCAATGCAATTTCCATCAAAATTCCAATACAGTTTTTATAGACCTTGAAAGAACAATTCTCAACTTTATATGGAAAACCAAAAAACCCAGAATAGCCAAAATAATCCTAAATAATAAAAGAACTTAGGGAGGAATCACCATCCCTGACCTCAAGCTGTACTACAGAGCAACAGTGAGGAAAACTGCATGGTATTGGTACAGAAATTGACAAGTTGATGAATGGAATTGAATCAGTGACCCAGAGATAAATCCACATACCTATGGATACTTGATTTTGATAAAGAAGCCAAAACCATACAATAGAAAAATGAAATAGTGCTGAATAGTAGCATCTTCAACAAGTAGTGCTGGTCTAACGGGATATTCACATGTAGAAAAATGAAAATAGATCCATATTTATTATCCTGCACAAAATTTGTCCAATGGACTAAAGATCTCAACTAAAACTGGGCACACTAAATCTCATAGAACAGAAAGTGGGAAAGACCCTTGAATTCACTGGTACTGGAGACAACTTCTTGAGCAGAACACCAATGGTTCAGGTTCGAAGATCAACAATTGATAAATGGGACCTCAAGAAACTGCAAAACTTTTATAAGGCAAAGGACACTTTCAATAGGAGAAATTGGCAGCCCACAGATTGGGAAAGAATCCTCACTAACCCTACCTCAGACAGAGGGCTAATATTCACATTTTACCTCAGACAGAGGGCTAATATTCACATTTTACCTCAGACAGAGGGCTAATATTCACATTTTACCTCAGACAGAGGGCTAATATTCACATTTTACCTCAGACAGAGGGCTAATATTCACATTTTACCTCAGACAGAGGGCTAATATTCACATTTTACAAAGAAATCAAGAAGTTAGACAACAACAACCCAAATGACCCAGTTAAAAATGGGGTATATAACTAAACAGAGAATTCTCAACAGAGGAATCTCAAGTGGCTGAGACACACTTAAAGAAATGTTCAAAGTCCTTAGTGATCAGGGAAATGCAAATCAAAACAACTGTGAAGTTCTATCTTTTACCCATCGCTATGGCTAATATCGAAAACTCAAAAGATAGCACCTACTGGCAAAGATGTGGAGCAAAGGAAACACCTCCTTTTTTATTAGATATTTTCTTTATTTATATTTTAAATGTTATCCTCTTTCCTCGTTTTCCCTCTGAAAACCCCCTATCCCATTCTCCCTCTCCTTGCTCACCAACCAACCCACTCCCGCTTCCCTGTCCTGTCACTCCCGTATACTGGGACAGAGAGCCTTCATAGGATGGGGGGGGGGGCTCTCCTCCCATTGATGTCTGACAAAGCCATCCTCTGCAACATGTGGGACTGGAGCCATGGGTCCCTCCATGTGTACTCTTTGGTTGGTAGTTTAGTCCCTGGGATCTCTGTGGGTAATGGTTGGTTCATATTGTTGTTCCTCCTATGGGGCTGAAAACCCCTTCATCTCCTTGGGTTCTTTCTCTAGCTCCTCCACTGAGGACCCTATGCTCAGTCCAATGGTTGGCTGAGAGCACCCACCTCTGTATTTGTCAGGCACTGGCAGAGTTGAGGGGAGTGCAAACTTGTGCAACCACTTTGGAAAACAACTTGGTGTTTTCTCAGAAAATTGGGAATAGTTTTACCTCAAGAGCTAGCTATACCACCCCTGGGCATATACTCAAAAGATGCCCCAACATCTCACAAAGATACTTGCTTATCTATGTTCATAGCAACTGTATTTGTAATAGCCAGAGACTAGAAACATCCTAGATGTCCCTCAACTGAAGAATGGATAAAGAAAATATGGTACATCTACACAGTGGAATACTATTCAGTTATTAAAACCAAGACATGAATTTTGAAGACAAATGGATGGAACTTGAGAATATCATGCTGAGTGAAATAACACAATTCCAAAAGGATATTATGGTATCGACTCACTTATATTAGCCATAAAATACAGGTACAATGTTATATTCCACAGACTCCAAAAATCTGAACAAGAAGTAATGGCCAAGTGAGGAAGTTTAAATCTCACTTGGAAGGGGGAATAAAATAGTCATAAGAGGTAGATGGAGAGAGGGAGCTGGGAGAGAGGGGGGATGGATAGGGGAATGGGATTCAGGATTAGATGTCAGGAAAGATAGGAGAGATGGCATGAAAATGAATGGAAATCTGCAACTGATGGGAGTGAGGAGGTATGGGGCATCTCCAGAATGAGACAGGGACCTGGCATAATGGATGTGCCTAAGAATCAATGGGAGTGACCTTAGCCATAACTCATTGCACTGGGGATATGGAACCTGAAGAGGCCTACTTCTGTAGACAGAGAGGAACACCAGTGGGGTGATAGAGACACCAACCCACCCACAAAACTTTCAACCCCAAATTTATCCTGTCTACAAGTAACGCAGGCGCAAGGGGGAGAACAGAATGAGAACCATTCACTGGCCCAACTTAAGACCCATCCCATGGACAAGAACCAGTCCCTAACACGACTAATGATACTCTGTTATGCTTGTAGAGGGGAGCATGTCGTCTTCTGAGAGGCTCCATCCAGCAGCTGACTCAGACAGATAAACATACCCGCAGCCAAACAGTGGATGGAGCTTGGGGATTCTTGTGGAAGAATAGAAGGAAGGATTGTGGGAACTCCACAGGAAGACCAACAGAGTCAACTAACCTTGACCTTTGGGGATCTCAAAGTCTGAGCCACCAACCAAAGAGCATACACAAGCTGGACCTAAGCTTCTGTGCACATATGTAGGAGATATGCAGCTTTCTCTTCATGTGGTTCCTGAACAACTGGGGGGAGTAGGGGACAGCCCCAGTGGTTCTTTCTTGTTTGGGTCTTCTTGAGGCAGCCCAAAGGAAAGACATCAGCAGGGGTAAGACTTGATCTTATGAGATATATAGAGTTGTTGTATAAACCAGTCTTAAGTCTAAGTCACTTTCCTTTGGGAGCTGACCTGCCTGTCTGAGTTCCTCTGAGGCCAGAAACTGTTTAGCACCTCATCATAAAATAGCAGAGGATTGCTTGAAAGGATTTATTTCTAGTGCTTCTTTCTTTGGTGAGTTAGCCAGAAACCTCTATGGCTGATCTGGTTAACTCTTCATGAACCAGAAAAGAAGGAAAGGAAAAGAATTAAGATGCTTTGTATAGGCAAACATGCACAGACACATATGCATTCAAACATTAATACACACACTCTCTAGCTGGGCCCCTCCATCTGCAACAATCAACTTCACAAGTATTTATGCATATGTGTATGTTACACACACACACAAAGAGACATATACATCTGGATGGATGGATGGATGGATGGATGGATGGATGGATGGATGGATGGATGGATAGATGGATGGATGGATGGATGAGGCAAAGCTTCCCAAGCCAAACCATTCAACCAACAACTTTATTTCTTTTCTCTGGTCTTTTTATGCCTTCTTAGACAAAAAGTTCTTTAGAAAATTATCTCCAAGATAAAATGTTATATAAAATGGGAGTTACAGAAAGATGTCGATATTAAGCTCAAAGTAGTGTTTTATTACAATATACTCATCACTTCTGGTTTGCATCTGCACCTGGAGCTGATCCAATATTACAACTCTCCATACCCAAATACCTCCGGGACAGAACTGGTCTCCTAGGAGTGCTTATACATCTATGAACACAGGTAATATCACCACTTCTGCTCTGAGGGACTCTCTCAGAGCCCTCAGGGCATAGCAACTGAGGAGCAGCCTGGGACAGGATCCTTCCAGTCTCCATCTGTGCCCAGTGCTGATCATGTGCTACAGTGCCCAGAGCTGATGCAGTGCTACAACTCTCCATACCCAAATACCACCAGGAGAGAGCTGTCTTCCAGGAGTGCTGACACACCTGTGAGCACAGATAAGACCACCACTTCTGCTCAAATTTCTGGCCCAAGAGGGATCAAATGTTATCCCCTTCACAGGTCTCTCCTCCGGAAAATACTTATTCCCCTCCCCCTCCCCCTGCCTCTATGAGGGTGTTCACCCACCCACTCCTGCCTTCCAGTCCTGGCATTCCTATACACTGGAGCATCAAGCCACCACAGGACAAAGGGCTACTCCAACCACAAATATCCAACAAGGCCATCCTCTGCCACATATGCGGCCAGAGCCATGGGTCCCTCCATGTGTACTCTTTGGTTGGTTCTCCAGATACCCAGAGCTGGGGGCGGGGGGGGGGGCGTCTGGCCAGTTGACACTGTTGCTCCCCCCATGGGGCTACAAATCCCCTCAGCTCCACCAGTTCCTTTTCCAACTGCTTCATCAGGGACCCAGAGCTCAGTCCAATGGTTGGCTGTGAGCATCTGCCTCTGTATTTGTCAGGTTCTGGCAGAGCCTTTCAGGAGACAGCCATATCAGGCTCCTGTCAGCAAGGACTTTTTGGCATCCACAATAGCTTTCAGGTTTGGTGACAGTATATGGGGCTGATCCCCAGATGGAGCACTCTCTGGATGGCCTTTCCTTCAGTCTCTGTTCTATACTTTGACTCCATTTTTCCTCCTGTGAGTGTTTTGTTCCCCCTTCTAAGAAGCACTGAGGCATCCATACTTTGGTCTTCCTTCGTCTTTAGCTTCATATGGTCTGTGGATTTTATCCTGGGTATTTCTAGCTTTTGTGCTAATATACACTTATCAGTGAGTGCATACCATGTGTGTTCTTTTGTGACTGAGTTACCACACTCAGGATGATATTTTCAAGTTTCATCCATTTGCCTGTAAATTTTATGAAGTCTTTGTTTTTAATAGCTGAGTAGTATTCCATTGTGTATGCTCTCTCCAGTTTCTTTTTGGAGGCACTCAAAGCTATGTGCTTTCCTCTTAGCCCTGCCTTCATTGTGTCCCATAAGTTTTGTTATGTTGTGCCTTCATTTTCATTAAATTCTAAAAAAGGCTTTAATTTTTCTTTATTTCTTCTTTGACCAAGTTATCACGGAGTAGGGCATTGTCAGCTTTCATGTGTATGTTGGCTTTCTGTTGTTTTTGTTGTTATTGAAGACCAGCCTTAGTCCATGATGATCTGATAGGATGCATGGAATTATTTCAATCTTCTTGTATCTTTTGATGCCTGTTTTGTGACCAATTAGATGTTCAGTTTTGGAAAAGGTGCCATGAGGTGCTGAGAATAAGGTATATTCTTTTGTTTTAGAATAAAATCTTCTATACACATCTGTTAAATCCTTTGGGTTCATAACTTCTGTTAGTTTCAATGTGTCTCTGTTTAGTTTTTCTTTCCATGATCTGTCCATTATTGACAGTGGGGTGTTGAAGTCTCCCACTATTATTGTGTGAGGTGCATTGTGCACTTTGATCTTTAGTAAAGTTTCTTTTATGAATGTGAGGACCCTTGCATTTGGAGTATGGATGTTCAGACTTGAGAGTTCTTCTTGGTAGATTTTTCCTTTGATGAGTATGGCATGTCCTTTCCTATCTTTTTTCACAACTTTTGGTTGAAAGTCGATTTTATTCGATATTAGAATGGATACTCCAGCTTGTGTCCTGGAACCATTGGCTTGGAAAACTGTTTTCCAACCCTTTACTCTGAGGTAGTATCTGTCTTTGTCACTGAGGTGCATTTCCTGTATGCTGCAAAACGCTGAGTCCTGTTTATGTATCTAGTCGTTATTCTATGTCTTTTTATTGGGGAATTGAGTCTACTGATGTTAAGAGATATTAAAGAACAGTAATTGTTGCTTCCTGTTACTTTTGTTTTTAAAGTTGGAATTAAACCCTATCTTCTTTTGGGTTTGTTTAAAGAAGATTACTTTCTTGCTTTTTCTAGGGTGTAGTTTTCCTCCTTGTGTTGGAGTTTTTTTCATCTATTATCCTTTGTAGAGCTGGATTTGTGGAGAGATATTGTGTGAATTTGGTTTTGTCATGGAATACCTTGGTTTCTCCATCTATGGTAATTGAGAGTTTTACTGGGTATAGTTGTCTGGGCTGGCATTTGTGTTCTCTTAGGGTCTGTATGACATCTGCCCAGGATCTTCTAGCTGTCATATTCTCTTGTGAGAAGTCTGATGTAATTCTGATAGGTCTGCCTATTTATATGTTACTTGAACTTTTCCCTTACTGCTTTTAATATTCTCTTTGTTTTATGCATTTGGTGTTTTGTCTGTTATGTGACAGGAGGAATTTCTTTTCTGGTCCAATTTATTTGGAATTCTGTAGGCTTGTTGTATGTTCATGTTTAGGTTGGGAAAGTTTTCTTCTATAATTTTGTTAAAGATAATTACTGACCCTTTAAATTGGGAATCTTCACTCTCTTCTATAACTATTACACATTGGTTAGGTCTTCTCTTTGTGTCCTGTATTTCCTGGATGTTTTTATGCTGGGAGACTTTTGCAATTTGCATTTTCTTTGACTATTGTGTCAATGTTTTCTACAGTATCTTCTGCACCAGAGATTCTCTCTTCTATCTCTTGTATTCTGTTGGTGATGCTTGCATCTATGACTTCTGATCTCTTTCCTAGGTTTTCTATCTCCAGGGTTGTCTCTCTTTATGATATCTTTACAGTTCCTATTTCCATTTTTAGATCCTAGATGGTTTTGTTCAATTCCTTCACCTGTTTGGTTGTGTTTTCCTATAATTCTTTTAGGGATTTTTGTGTTTCCTATTTAAGGGCTTCTAGCTGTTTACCTGTGTTCTCCTGTATTTTTTAAAGGGCATTATTTATGTCCTCCTTAAAGTCCTCTATCATCATTATGAGATGTGATTTTAAACCAGAGTCTTGCTTTTCTTGTATGTTGGGGTATCCAGGACTTGCTGTCATGGGAGAACTGGGCTCTGATGATGCCAAGTAGCCTTGGTTTCTGTTGCTTATGTTCTTGCCCTTGCCTCTCACCATCTGGTATCTCAGGTGTTAGCTGGTCTTGCTGTCTCTGACTGTGGCTTGTCCCTCCTGCAAGCCCGTATGTCAGCACTCCTGGGAGACCTGTTCTCTCTGGGAGGAATTTCGGTATGGAGAGCTATGGCACAAGTGTCAACTCTGGGGCACAGATGGAAACAAGAAGGATCCTGTCTCTGGCTGCTCCTCAGTTCCTGTGTCCCTTGGAGAAGAAGTTTTGGTCTTATTTGTGCTCACAGGTGTTTCCACACCCCTGGCATACCAGGACTCTCTTGGCAGTATTTGGGTATCCACATTCTATTTTTTATTCTAACTTTACTACATCTTTCTAGCAACTGAGTCCATCTCTAAAAAACATTCTTCCTAAAATTATTTGAATCAAGTCATGAATTCTATAGAATTATTCGCTATTTGTCTCTACAAGATAGTACACCATTGTTCTATAGAGATCTGCTCAAACATGTGGGCTAATACCTAATGATTTTTTAGATAAATATATAGATAGATAGATAGATAGATAGATAGATGATAGATAGATAGATAGATAGATAGATAGATAGATAGATAGATATTACAGGAAAAGCATATTAGTAGCAGAAATTTTTCCTAAAATGGATTTCTCCTGAGCTCCGCCTATGGGAGCATATCCATCATAGATTTTAATCTAAGGCAGACCTGTCTCAGTGAGATTACTGCTAGGTTTTAGCTTCTATTTGTTGGCTTCTGACACTGTGAGGAGAAAGTGAAAGTGGGAGGTTTGTGGGAGGGGTGGCTGGGGAGAGGGCAGTGAGAGGGATGTAAAATGAAAAGGTAAAAAATAAGTTAATTTAAAAAAAGGAAAAAGAAAAAGAATGTCCAACTCCTACTGCATTAACTCCATCCTAACAAGTCCTCATGAGAATTTATGCAAGTTCTTACCTTTGCTGAGGACCATTTTCCCCACCACACATGGAGTTCCTTACCCAGACTTCCACATACTGCACCTCCTCCATGGTAGAATATGATGCCGCGCCGGGGTTTCGAAGACACCTCTTTGGGACTGAACAGCCTCACAGGGACTGTCCCAAAATGTGTGTCAGTCACTAACACATTTGGATCTTTCTCTTTTTTTATCAGTAGGTCTTGAGAAAACTGTAAAATTGCAGCCATGGAACAAATTCTCAGTTTCTCTAGTATAGTCCCCTGTAGAAAGTGGGAAAAAAAAAAAGACAGGAAGTTGAGGGATATGAGAGTGTGAGGTGGGTGTGTTGATGCTGAAGCCACTTAGCATCACTCAGGCATGTTTACCATTTCTTACCTGCTTCATACATGTGCAAAAGAGTCATAAGGACATCAATGACTGTGGATTCTTTTCAGATAGGAGAGAGAGAGTTCAAATTTTTTTCTCTAAAAGTCCCAATTGAATAATACATTGCTGTGATTAAAGTGCTGGCCTCCATCAAATCTCACATTCAAATTCCATTGCTAGTGTCAATGTTAAGAGGTGGGCAATATTAGTGGAAGTGATGTATCTTCATGTGTTAAGTTCTTGTGGGGTGACCGTGATAAATATCTTCATAATAGGCTCCTGAGGAGTGAAGTCAGCTGGATTTTCTGACTTATGAACATAGGCCTGTTTGCTTTTTGTACTAACATATTACATATATATAACATTTAACAAACTCCAATAATGGGTACAGCCATTGATCCTTCTTGGCTCAAGCTAAATCAACCAGTTTGAGGTGGTCCCATCAAGTCCACAGAGGTGAGAGAATAGAGAGAGACCACATGGAGGTGACTCAAGATGAGAGAACCAGATAATTAAGACAAGTGATAAAACATTTTCATACTATTATACCTTATCCTGAAATTTTTTTTAGCTTTTCGGTTATCTTAGCTCCTGTATCTCAAGGTCAATTTCCAATTACCTGGGACCATTAACAGTACACCCTGAGAATCATACCCTAAAGGAACCTTCATAGTCATACTATTTGTCATGGGATGGTGACCCAGGACCATCTTTTATTGTCCTACTCATCCTCTGGGGGAAGAAAAAAAAACAGAAAACAATCTATGACATAGATGTCAGATTGATAATCTCTTAGTGTTCTACAAATTTAGAAAAGCATCTAAATGGCATGTGGGTATACCTAAAGACATGAGGATGGAGAGTGGCACCAGACACTATAGTAAAATACTTGGAATTTGCTATGGTCCAATGAGAGAAGTATGTCTGACAAAGGAATTGAGAAAATTCTACAACACCCAGTGTCTACAAATGTAAAAGAGATGCAGCTATTCTTGAACTCCTGGGATACTGGCATGTTTTCACACCCTGCCTTGCCATGTTTTGTACTCCCCTCCCCCAGCTTGTTTCAGACTGAGAATAGACCTGTCACAGCTGAGGCTGGCCACCTGAAGCCACCTATGGTGTGGCTTTCCAGCTAAGGCGGGCTTCCTTTGTAGTGCTAACTATCTCTGTGCTTCACTGGGATCCTGCTACCCGCTGAGGCATTCCACAGTGCCTGGGACTTCTGGCTGCATTCAGGCCCTTGCACAGATTGGCTGGGTGCGGGGCCTACCCTCATATAACCAAGAAAGATTCTAAGTCAGAGATGGTTTGAACAGAGGAACTTTGTTTTAGCTTCTTGCTTTCTCTCCCTGTCTGGTCTCTTTCAGCCCCAGTTCACCTTCCAGGGATCTGGGCAGGCTGTGAGCAGCGTACCCCAACAATGTTTCCCACCTACTATACTACTACTATACTACTACTAACTTGATAAAAGAGGAACAATATGGAACTGGGACGGACAGGCACAAAATACTCTTAATAATGCTGAGATCATTTTTTTTTGAAATCTTAGATAATCATTGGACAGAATAAACAGCTGGGTACACCTTTACCCCAGGGTGGAAAACAGATGTGGATGAGAAACTACAGGTACACTTCAGAGAGCCTATGGATTTCAAGGAGTAATAAAAACATTCCCAGGCAGACACTGCCAAAGGATTCTTGCAAGCACTTCCATCTAAGCCTATATGTATCAAAGCCTCCTTGAAGCATTTCACACAACTCAGGTTTGGGGGGGGGGTGTTTTGTTTTGTTTTGGTTTTTGGTTTTTCGAGACAGGGTTTCTCTGTATAGCCCTGGTTGTCCTGGAACTCACTTTGTAGACCAGGCTGGCCTCGAACTCAGAAATTTGCCTGCCTCTGCCTCCCGAGTGCTGGGATTAAAGGTGTGCGCCACCACGCCGGGCTCACAAGTGTGAGCATCCACAGAGCATCGGCAGTGACAAGAGTGGTCACTTTACAAACTCCTGTGCCAAACTGGGGAGAATACAAGCAGGATCAATGACACAAACCCCTACCAAACAGTCTGACTGGGCCTGTATGAATTCTTTTTCATTATTTATTTTTATGTATATGAGTGCTCTATGTGCATGTACACCTGTATGCCAAAAGCAGGCATCAGAGCCCATTACAGATGGTTGTGAGTCACCATGTGGTTGCTGGGAATTGAATTCAGGGCCTCTGGAAGAGCAGCCAATGTTCCTAACTGCTGAGTCATCTCTCCAGCCCATGAATTTTTAATAGATTATTAAAACAACAGTTCAAGAGCTTAAGTACAAGAGGCAACCTGCAGAGGTGAAAAGGGCATTGCCAGAACTTACAAATTAGCTAAATTAAAATCCCCAGTTTTTAGGGTTGGGTTGCCTCCCTACAAATTGTTCAGGGACACACGTGAGACCTCTAAAACATGAAAGCTCTGACCACTGACTGCTGTTGGATACATGCCAGGCCTAGATAGTAAGACTATTGCTAAAAGGACCACATGGTCTGATTGGAGTATATAGAGAAATAAAGCTGGGCCGGAGGTGGAAGTTCTCTCCTTACTGGCTATCTTTCATAGTGTCAGAAGGTGTTATGTGTGTCACTGGGGGAGAAATGTTTTCAAAAGTCCTGCTCATATGTAGAGTACCAAATATTAACCCCACCATGTGGTGTGGGAGAAGTAAGACCTTCCTGCTGCCATAACACACCTAGAGGCCTGCTAGCTGTCACACTATATAGCATGAGCAGAGTAAGTCACCCAGAGACCCGCCAGCCACCACATGGCCCACATGAAGCAGTAGTCACCACGATGCGTAAGTATGCAGTGGACAAATGAGGAAGAAAGAGAAGCAGAACAGTGTGAGCATTATGAAGAGAGACAGAGCTGGATATATGAGGTTAGAGAGGAATAACCTGATGTGAATAGCTATCCCTGCCACCTAAAGCCATTGTGAAGTTCCAGCTCATGCTGCTGCGGATGGCTATCCCTGAGACCATGGCCATGCAGTGTCAGAGGTCAGTGTGGATGTCCATGGCTCCACCCCTATATTACCACTGTAGACTATGGGGACATCCATAGTTTGGGCAGCCACCTGGGACCACATAGAAATCCAAGGGCTGTGCAGAACTGGCCCCACCCCTTACTGGCTGCAGCACTCTGAAGAATGGCCCCTTAGGAGACTAGTTCCTGCACCTCACCCAGGCAGTACAGTGGAGCTGGCCTTGGTGGCTGGATCACAGGTGAGCTAGCTCCAAGACATGAGTGTGGAAGAGCTGATCCTGCCACTAGTTTGCCATGAGGTGGTACCGATGCAGAGATGATGACTCCCCTCCTCCCCACCACTCAGGAGAGCTGGGCCCAGGGTCATGAGAGCAGGAGAGTGTGACCTATGCCTCACCTGTGCAACACAGTAGCGCTGACGCTGGTGGTGGGGGCACAGGTGAGCTGACTCAGAGGGATAGTGCCAGGAAGAGCTGGCCCCACCACTCATCTCCCATGAGGGGGAGTGGGCTTTAGGGTGAGGTCCTCCCCTGACTCACCCCTCACACCCTTTCATAGTCAGGAGAGTTGACCCTAAGTTCATCCAAGTGGAAGAGCTATCACTACCCCTTCACTGGCATTCAGGTAAGCAGGCCCTATACATTACCGGGACAACACAGTGGAGCTGGGCCTGGTGGTGAAGGCAGAGCTTTGGGCCAGCAGGGCCTCCATGACACAGAGCAACAGCAGGATAACAGAGAGATAACCCAGTAAGAATCCAGTATTTGTGTGATAGAAGACAAAGATGTCGAACCAGACCAACAACTCATTGCAATGAAAATTGGCAAGTGAAGATATGTGAACAGATATGTATAATGTGGGACAAACTGTGACACACTACACTTCTGCGATGAAAAACAAAAAGGAGGAGGGGATCAAGGAAATTATTCTTAATGATACTATGATACACTCCTAGATCAGAGCCTAGCATAATTGTCACCAGAAAGGCTTCATCCAGCAACTGATGCGAACAGACAGAGACCCACAGCCAAAGAGTAGGCAGAGTTCAGGGAATTCTGAGCAATAGAGAAAAGAAGAATTATAGGAGCCAGAGGAATCAAGGACACCACAAAAAAAAAAAAAAAAAACAGAATTAACTAACCAGGCCTCATAGAGCTATTAGAGAGTGATTTAACTATCAGGGAGCTTGTATGAATCTGTATATACGTTTCAGTTGTGTACTTTGGTGGTTTGTGGAAGTCCTAAAAATGCTAACTGGGGCTCTCTCTGATTCTTTTGTCTGCTTTGGGGACCTTTTTCCTCCTACTTGGTCGCCTTGTCCATCCTTACCATGAAGGGATGTGCCTACACTTATTGCAACATAATATGAGCAATTTCAATAATATCCCTTGGAGGCCTGCCTTTATCTTCAGGTTACATCTTTTGGGAACACATATAGCGAGACCGCATCAGCAGGCGCTTAGGAACTATTTCTATATTGAAGCAGTAAGGTTGGAAAGTTCCACATATTTCTGTACCTTGGGAGACCCAGGGTCCTCATTTGTAGTGCCAGAAGCTTACATCAGTCTGTAATCCTTGCTTGTTCCTCTAAAGTGACCCATTGTTCATGGTAAAAAAAAAAAAAAAAAAAAAAAAACAACTTCACAGGAGAGGAATATAAGTTTTTACCACTTGTCAAAAACTATAGAGATTATCAAGTGTCATCTTAGACTTTCACCAACCTGGCAATTCATATGCCATTGCTTCATATCTGATGAGATCTTTGAGGCAAAAAGAAGTTAACCAATGGCTATTGTGTCAGTGAGAACATAGCAGAAACGCCACCCAGAAAACCTGGCTGAACACTCGTCACAATTTCCCCTGCAGTCAGCTGTCTTCTGAGGTAATCACTGTGAACTTTCTAGCTACTTCCAGGGTTCCACTTAGAATTGGGACATCAGAACTCAATCCTATAGCCCACTTCTCATATAAGCCAAACTTGTTTTTTGTCCTAAACCCAGATGGGGATGACCCCAATTCAGATGGACATCTCAGAGCACCATTGTCCAGTGCAACTACACTAGAGGGCTGGATAAATCTAGTACATGGATGTCATCAAAGACAGCCTGATCTGCAGTCCAGACAAAGCTGAGTAAATTGATCTCTATCCTCGCAGTCTCATGTGGATGAAAGGAAATCATCTGGAGACAAAGACATGGAAAAATGGAGAAAGAGGAGGCTGTGGCTGAAGGTGCTTTTAGATCTATCAGGCCTTAATGTGCAGTAACTGGGTCTGAAATTATTTTCTTAGTCTGCAGAAAAGAGCTTCATAGACAAGAGTAGTGATGTTCCTTGTAGTTTCAGTCCTCAGGAGAAGGAGTAGGGATGGCAAGTATAGGGCTAAGGCTAGGATGGACTACATTGTGAGATGCCACCTCAAGGAAAAAGAAAAATAGCAGAGCCAGGTGTGGTGGCACACACCTTTAATCCCAGCACTCGGGAGGCAGAGACAGTCTGATTTTTTTTTAGTTCGAGGCCAGCCTGGTCTACAGAGTAAGTTCCAGGACAGCCAGGGCTATACAGAGAAACCCTGTCTCGAAAGACAATCAATCAATCAATCAATAAATAAATATTAAAAACATTAGAAAAATAGCAAGTTGAAGGGAGGAGAAAGAAGAAAAGAAGGAAGTAAAGAAAAGAGGGAAATGTGTAGAAAATAAAAGGGGGAAGACTCTTTGAATTCCCTCTCCCCACTGAGCCACACACAAGCTGGCCTGAGACCCCTGACACATATATAGCAAAGGACTATCTTGTCTAACTTCAGTGGAACAAGATGCCCTTAATCCTCATGAGACTTGAGGTTCCAGGGAGAGGGGAGGACAGACAGTGGAGGAGCATCCTTTTGGAGACAGGGGAGAGGAGAAATGGGATGAGGAACTGTGAGAGGGGGGACTGGAAAGGGGCAACAGCTGGATTTTTAATATAATAAATAAATAAATAAATAAGGAAAAAGGACGGGGAAGATGATGAGGGGTAGGATATGAAAGACTTCCCCAACCGAGTTTTAGGAGAATCTTGAGAATGAAGAGAGAGAAAGGAGAGGGAAAAAGTAAGGTACAAAGATCACCCACCAATTCATGGTGAGGCCCAAGGGAAGACTCACCAACGTTACCAAATATTGGAAATTCAAATGCAAAATCCATAACTTGACTGGATGCTTCAGGGTAGATGGAATTTCGATAGTGAGAAGGTGCTGAATGAAAACCCATACAAAGACTCCCAGGAAGAATGTGAGCAGCCCTCCTATCAGCCATGTGAGCAGCCAAAAAACAGCCATGATCCAGATGCTCCAGAGGCCCTAGGAACTGCTGTCCTGAGGACCTTACCTCAGAACTTGTGGAAAGAGCACTGGATCTAGTTTTACTGACAGCTGCCTTCACACACTCAGAATACGTCTGACACAGTCACCTGACCAGTTTCTGAGCAATCCACCTAAGTCAGCCAGTGTAGAGGCAAAAAGTTTTGCTCCAGAGACAAAAAAGACTGAAATTTTTCTCCTAACTTTCCAAGGAAAATCTGAGAATGGGACTTCCACAGAACACCAGGATCGCAGATTCACAGCGTCTCAACAACTGTGGCTCCCAGGAAGAGGTCTGATGTGGTTTACGCAATCCTAATATCCTGACCCTTCATGATTTGGCATGTATCTCATTCAAAAACAACAAAAAAAAATAATCTGGCTAGGGTAAGCAAAACATTTCCCAACCCAACTCCCTGACTCACTGCGTTCCCACTGTTTAGGGTGTCAAAGCAGGACACAGATATTTACAGAGAATATTCTGATTAAAACCATCAAGTAGTGACCAGGAAGATGTTCAGCAGGTGAAATAAAGTACTTGCCACCAAACCTGACAACTTGAGTTGATGTGGAAGACACACATACTGGAAACAGAGAACTGAATTCCATGTTTTCCTCTGACCTGCACATATGTGCACTGGTAAAAAAAATAATCACTCCTGTGCTCTTTCCCTAGCCTTGAGTGGCTAAACAGGTCTCTGACCACTGGAGCCAGAAGACTGGCCTTGCCTGGCTTTGATGCCTTTGCATCTTCCTGCCTGAGCCTTGAGGAGCCAACTGCCTCCTGAGCTCACTTTGCAGTTCAATCCAGCTGAAACAAGCAACAAAACCCAGCCAAGACAAAGGGACGACAAGGCTTTGGGTTTTTGCCTATATAAACACAGAGCTGAAAATTAAAATTTGAGCCATGATCAGAAATTTTTGTCTTGGCTTGTTATTTCTCTCACCTGCCCATCCTATTCCATGCCCAGTTCTCATTCCAGGTGTACGCAATTCTCTATGGCCACTGGACGGCTACAGGTCATGCCCGAATGAGGAGCTTAGACACGGGAAGACCAACTGAGGGACGCTGTCTTCAGTGGGTTCCACAGAAAACAGTAGAAGTTATGTATCCTGCACGGTGGTAACCAACATACAGTGTTAATATTAGCACTATGAATTTCATCTTTTGAAGGCTGTTGATTGCAAGGGTGCAAAAAGGATACAGGCTAGAGTGACTCAGAGTCGGGCCCAACATTGATATCAGCTAGGGGTGACAGCGCATTGGAATGGGGAAATTTTATATAGGCAATTGTCTGCAGTCTCCAAGAGCTGCTTCAGGTGAGAGGAATAGGGTATAAAATAAAATAAGTAAAAAAAAAAAAAAAAAAAAAAAAAAAAAAAAAAAAAAAAAAAAAAGAAAAGAAAAGAAAAAGAACAACAACCAAAAGAGAGAGAGAGAGAGAGAGAGGAGATGCTAGATATATATAAATGATGTGAGAGAGAGAAAGAGAGAAGGAAAATGGATTTTAGAGCTCTTAGGGACAGAAGGAAATGGGGAGACATCCTGCTTCCAATCTGGCCCCTACAGGAAACATCCTTAGTTCTGATTACATTAAGTTCTCTACCCTCTCTGTATTGTCTGTGTTTGGTGCACCAATCTGTTCACATGTTAATTCATGTCTGTTTTTGTTTCATTGTCCTGATGACTGATCTATGTTTCATATTGAAAAGAATAGAAATGGTTAAAAATGGTTTATTTGCTGGCTATCTCTTGATTCAGTCTCAGTTTGCACAGCAGAGGCTAGTTTTAGTTGCCCCTCACCCTTAGCCAGGAGTCAAGCACAACAGAAGAAGCCCTGCTGAAAAAGCTGTTTTTAAAGGGGGCCAACAGTTTCTCAAGTTCTAAGGCAAATAAGCTGATAGTTGTTTTTTTCCTAGAAAAAAATCACTGCAATTGTGATTATTGGGTTCAGCAAATGACAAAGTGCTTTTTCTCTTGAATTTATAGCTAGAAACAGTAAAAGTTTTTTTGATTGGTCTAAATTTATAAGATTCATGTCGTCGCTTCGTTTTACTTCTGACTAGTCTTAAAGGTATAAATATGTTCTGCACGTCTTAGTCATAGAGCATTGGCTTATAAACTATTGGGTATGATTTAAAAAGTACAACGTTGGTAACAGAAAGTTAGCTTAAAACTGGTATCTCAGGGTTGGAGTCATTTTAAACAAAAACATTTGACACGAACCAGCCCTGGAAACCAGGCATCTAAAGATACTTCTAAATTGGGATAATGTTTTATGCAATTCTTGTCCTGAAACCTAGACTTATAAGGGATAAGATTTAAGACAAGGTATCTTTAATGAGGTATTAAAAGTTGCACTGTCATGCATTCATATATAAGAACTGGCAGCCAAACTTCATAACATGAAAGCAATGTTTTTGGTATTGATTTTAAAGAGAATGGATTGTTTAAAATTGGATTTTGCCTTCCAAACTTACAGATATGCTCTAATATTGCAAAAGAAATTTTAAAATTATGGTAAAATTGCCAGTGTTCCAATGGCTGCAGTTAGCAGTTTGATCATAAGCTCAGGATTTTTTTTTAAAGATATTTTCTTTATTTACATTTCAAATGCTATCCCTAAAGTCCGTATACCCTCCCTCTGCCCTGCTCCCCAACCCACCTACTCCTGCTTCCTGGCTCTGGCATTCACCTGAACTGGGACATATGATCTTCCCAAGACCAAGGGCCTCTCCTCCCATTGATGGCTTACTAGGCCATCCTCTGCTACATATGCAACTAGAGACACAACTCAGGGGGTACTGGTTAGTTCATATTGTTGTTCCTCCTATAGGGTTGTAGACCCCTTTAGCTCCCTGGGTACTATCTCTAGCTCCTTCATTAAGGGCCCTGTGTTCCATCCAATAGATGACAGTGAGCATCCACTTCTGTATTTTCCAGGCACTGGCATAGCCTCACAAGATATATAGTTATATCAGGGTCCTGTCAGCAAAATCTTGCTGGCATATGCAACAGTGTCTGGGTTTGGTGGTTGTATATGGGATGGATCCCCAGGTAGGGCAGTCTCTGGATGGTCCTTCCTTCTGTCTCAACTCTGAACTTTGTCTCTGTAACTCTTCCCATGAGTATTTTGCTCCCCATTCTAAGAAGGAGCAAAGTATCTACACTTTGATCTTCCTTCTTCTTGAGTTTCATGTGTTTTGCAAATTGTATCTTGGGTAGTCTAAGTTTCTGGGCTAATATCCACTTATCATTGAGTGCATATCAAGTGAGGTCTTTTGTTATTAGGTTACCTCACTCAGGATGATATTCTCCAGATCCATCCATTTGCCAAAGAATTTCATAAATTCATTGTTTTTAATTGCTAAGTAGTACTCCATTGTGCAAATGTACCACATTTTGTGTATCTATCCATTCCTCTGTTGAGGGACCTCTGGGTTCTTTCCAGCTTCTGGCTATTATAAATAAGGGAGCTATGAACATAGTGGAGCATGTGTCCTTATTACAAGTTGGAACATCTTCTGGGTATATGCCCAGGAGAAGTATTGCTGGATCTTCTGGTAGCTCTATGTCCAATTTTCTGAGGAACCACCAGACTGATTTCCAGAGTGGTTGTAGAAGCTTGCAATCCCACCAGCAATGGAGTGCCCCTCTTTCTCCACATCCTCGCCAGCATCTGCTGTCACCTGAATTTTTTATCTTAGCCATTCTGACTGGTGTAAGGTGGAATCTCAGGGTTGTTTTGATTTGCATTTCCCTGAAGATTAAGGATGTTGAACATTTTTTCAGGTGCTTCTCAGCCCTTTGGTATTCCTCAGTTGAGAATTCTTTGTTTAGCTCTATACCCCATTTTAGAATAGGGTTATTCATTTTTCTGGAGTCCATCTTCTTGAGTTCTTTATATATATTGATATTAGTCCCCTATCAGATTTAGGATTGGTAAAGATCCTTTCCCCATATGTTGGTGGCCTTTTTGTCTTACGGACAGTAAGCTTTGCAATTTTATGAGGTCCCATTTGTCAATTCTCGAACTTACAGCACAAGCCATTGCTGCTCTGTTCAGGAATTTTTCCTCTGTGCCCATATCTTTGAGGTTTTTCCCCACTTTCTCCTCTATAAGGTTCAGTGTCTCTGGTTTTATGTGGAGTTCCTTAATCCACTTAGACTTGAGCTTAGTACAAGGAGATAAGAATGGATCCATTCCCATTCTTCTACATGATAACCGCCAATTGCGCCATCACCATTTTTTTAAAATGCTGTATTTTTTTCCACTGGATGGTTTTACCTCACTTGTCAAAGATCAAGTGACCATAGGTAGGTGGGTTCATTTCTGGGTCTTCAATTCTACTCTATTAACCGATCTGTCTGTCTCTGTACCAGTACCATGCAGTTTTTATCACAATTGCTCTGTAGTACAGCTTGAGGTCAGGGATGGTGATTCCAAAAAAGGTTCTGTTATTGTTGAGAATAATTTTTGCTGTCCTAGGCTTTTTATTATTCCAGATGAATTTGCAGATTGCCCTTTCTAACTAAGTGAAGAATTGAGTTGGAGTTTTGATGGGGATTGCATTGAATCTGTAGATTGCTTTTGGCAGTATATTATATTATATTATATTATATTATATTATATTATATTATATTATACTATATTAATCCTGCTAATCCTTGAGCATGGGAGATCTTTCCATCTTCTGAGATCTTCTTCAATCTCTTTCTTCAGAAACTTGAAGTTCTTGTCATAGAAATCTTTCACTTTCTTAGATAGAGTCACACCAAGGTATTTTATATTATATGTGACTATTGTAAAGAATGTTGTTTCCCTAATTTCTTTCTCAACATGTTTATCCTTTGTGTAGAGAAAGGATATTGATTTGTTAGAGTTAATTTTATATCCAGCTACTGCACTGAAACTGTTTATCAGGTTTAGAAGTTCTCTGGTAGAATTTTTAGGGTCACTTATATATACTATCATATCATTTGCAAATAGTGATATTTTGACTTCTTCTTTTTCAATTTGTATCCCCTTGATCTCCTTTCATTGTTGAACTGCTCTGGCTAGGACTTCTAGTACTATATTGAATAGGTAGGGAGAAAGTGGGCAGACTTGTCTAGTACCTGATTTTGGTGGGATTGCTTCAAGTTTCTCTCCAATTTAGTTTGATGTTGGCTAATGGTTTGCTGTAGATTGCTTTTATTATGTTTAGGTATTGGCCTTGAATTCCTGATCTTTCTAAGACTTTTATCATTAATAGGTGTTAGATTTTGTCAAATACTTTCTCAGCATCTAACAAGATGATCATGTGGATTTTGTCTTTGAGTTTGTTTATATAGTGGATTATGTTGATGCATTTCTGTCTATTAAACCATCCCTGCATCCCTGGAATGAAGCCTACTTGATCATGATGGATGATCATTTTGATGAGTTCTTGGATTTGGTTAGCAAGGATTTTATTGAGTATTTTTGCATCGATATTCATAAGCAAAATTGGTCTAAAGTTCTCTTTCTTTGTTGGATTTTGGTGTGGTTTAGGTATCAGAGTAATTGTGGCCTCATAGAATGAATTTTGTATAGTACTTTTTGTTTCTATTTTGTGGAATAGTTTGAGGAGAATTGGAATTAGGTCTTCTTTGAAGATCTAAAAGAACTCTGCACTAAACCCATCTGGTCCTGGGCTTTTTTTTGATTGGGAGACTATTAATGACTGCTTCTATTTCTTTAGGGGATATGGGACTGTTTAGATCATTAATCTGATCTTGTTTTATCTTTGGTACCTGGTATCTGTCTAGAAAATTGTCCATTTTATCCAGGTTTTCTAGTTTTCTTGAGTATAGCCCTTTACAGTAGGATCTAATGGTGTTTTGGATTTCCTCAGGTTCTATTGTTATGTCTCCCTTTTCATTTCTGATTTTGTTAATTAGGATACTGTCCCTCTAGTTAGTCTGGCTTGTTGACTTTCTCAAAGAACCAGCTCCTGATTTGGTTGATTCTTTGAATAGCTCTTTATGTTTCCGCTTGGTTGATTTCAGCCTTGAGTTTGATTATTTCCTGCCCTCTATTCTTCTTGCGTAAATTCACTTACTTTTGTTCTAGAGCTTTTAGGTGTGCTGTCAAGCTGCTAGTGTATGCTCTCTCTAGATTCTGGTTGGAGGCACTCAGAGCTATGAGGTTTTCTCTTAGGACTGCTTTCATTGTGTCCCATAAGTTTAGGTATGTTGTGGCTTCATTTTCATTCATCTCTAAAAAGTCTTTAATTTCTTTCTTTATTTCTTTCTTATCCAAGGTATCATTGAGTAGAATGTTGTTCAGCTTCCATGTGAATGTTGGCTTTCTAATACTTATGTTGTTATATTGAAAATCACCCTTAGACTGTGGTGATCTGATAGGATGCATGGGATAATTTCAATATTTTTGTATCTGTTGGGGCCTGTTTTATGACCAATTATATGGTCAATTTTGGAGAAGGTACCATGAGGTGATGAGAAGAAGGTGTATCCTTTTGTTTTAAGATAAAATGTTCTGTAGGTATCTGTTAAATCCATTTGATTCATAACTTCTGTTAGTGTCCATTTGTCTCTGTTTAGTTTCTGTTTCCAGGATCTGTCCATTGATGACAGTGGGGCGTTGATGTCTCCCACTATTATTGTGTAAGGTGCAATATATGCTTTGAGCTTTACTAAAGTTTCTTTAATGAATGTGGCTGCCCTTGCATTCAGAGCATAGGTATTCAGAATTGAGAGTTCATCTTGGTAGATTTTACCTTTGATGAGTATGAAGTGCCCCTCCTTGTCTTTTTTGATAATTTTGGGTTGGAAGTCAATTTTATTCAATATTAGAATGACTACTCCAGCTTTTTTCTTCGGACCATTTGCTTAAAAAAACTGTTTTCCAGCTTTTTACTCTGAGGTAATGCATGTCTTTGTCCCTGAGGTGGGTTTCCTGTAAGCAGCAAAATGTTGGGTCCTGTCGTTTAGCCAGTCTATTAGTCTATGTCTTTTTATTGGGGAATTAAGTCCATTGATGTTAAGAGAAATTTTTTTTTCTCTTTATTAGATATTTTCTTCATTTACATTTCACATGTTATTCAGAAATTTTCCCTTACCCTCCCGCATCCCCGCCCTGCTCCCCTACCCACCCCCTCCCACGTAATGGCCCTGGCATTCCCCTGTTCTGGGGCATATAGAGTCTGTATGACCAAGGGGCCTCTCCTCCCAATGATGGCCAACTCGGC
>LR755250.1:0-12365 GCA_902729485.2 Mus minutoides | reverse complement strand
TTTTTTTTTTTTTGAGACAGAGTTTCTCTGTGTAACTCTGGCTGTTCGGGAACTCACTTTGTAGACCAGGCTGGCCTCGAACTCAGAAATCTGCCTGCCTCTGCCTCCCGAGTGCTGGGATTAAAGGCATGCGCCACCACGCCCGGCTGTTTTTAACTTTTGACTCTGTATCTTAAGCAGATTCGTTGCCTTCACACAGGATTGCCTTCAGCAAATCTCAGCTATTTACCATGGCAGTTATTCATCTCTATGAAGAAATGCATTGAGTGCATATTCATATGCCCTTTGGGGCTTTGGGCTGAATGGGAAGAAGGTGTGTTAATGAATGCCAGTGGTCAGATGGGCAACTGGGATTCTTGAGCTCCTATCAACTTTAGACAGAGGCAATACTAAAAAGCCATGTTTGTTCATAACAAAGTCTATATTTGTTCAAATAAACACAAACAAGCTGTGCATGTCCTCAAAGACAGGTAAGAAGGGGTATAGACCCAGACCTAAGATAGGAAAGGTCGCCAGTCACCATATTTCCAAGACAGAATCACGGAGCATAAGTAAATTTTGCGCTTCCCATCCAGTTTATCTTTAAAAAATAAAAAAAAAGGGGGAACTGTGTCCTTCCCCAAGCATTGAGTTGGCTAAACAATTCCCCAACAGCTGGAGTCAGGTGCTGGCCTCACCTGACCTCACTGCACTTGCACTTTCCTGCCTGAGCCTTGAGGATCTAACCACAGAACTGAGCTTACTTTGCAACTCAATTCAGCTGAAAGAAGCAACAGAACCCAGCCAGCACAAAGGAATGGATCTTTCAGTTTTGCCTATATAAACACAGAGCTGAAAATTAAAATTTGAGCCATGATCAGAAATCTTTGTCTTGGGTTGTTATTTCTCTCATCTGACCATCCTATTCCATCTCCAGCTCTCCTTCCATGTGTACCCAGTTCTCCATGGTTGTTAGATGGCTACATACTCCCACACCCACATCTCTGCTCAAAATTCCTATATAGGCATATACATAAATAAGTGTACTTTTAAGTAAAACAATAACAACCAGAAGGTGGCAGGAAGGCTCATCAGGCAAAATCCCTTTGCCACACTAATCTGATGAACTGATATCCTCAGGATCCACATTAGAAAGCCAGATGTAGCAATATGCATATTTAATTTCAATTCTCCTACCATGAAATTTGGATAGATATATGAGAACTACCCAGAGGATCATGAGCTGCTAGCTGGAAGTGCTCAGAAGTGGCAAAAAACAAGAGATTGCCTGCCTCAAGACAGAAGGCAGTAAGCAATGGTGGTAATTTGCCTTCTGATTTGCCTTCTGATTTTTACAAGCATATTGTGCCATATGCATGTTCACACTCACATACATGAATGATAAACATATATGATAACTAATATTTAAAAGAAAAAACAGGCCTTTGACAAACATACTTCACAATCAAAAATAGACAAAAAACTTCAATGAGAGAGGCAAAAAAGTAATTCAGAGCAAACAGAACTAGGAAAGAAAAATGCAGTGCCATTCCTAGCAAAGTAGACTTTTAAAAAAACTATTCATAAGAGAAAAAGAGGATCTCTTCTTCCTGATTAAGCGAACAGTCATCAATAATGCATTATAATTCTAATGTATGCACTCACCCCAAGTGTCCCTAATTTCATAAAACCTATATCAGTATATATCAAGCCTCACATACTACAATACATTAATAATAGGTTATTCCAATACTTCACACTGAGAAATAGACAAGTCATCTATAGCAAAAATAAAAGCAAAATGTCATCTAATAACTACAGAATATTGCAATCAAGCACTGCAGATGCATCATCTTCTCTGCAGCCCACATAGCTTTCTCTTAAGTACATTGAGAATACACTATTATTGGACAGAAAGCAAGTCTCAAGAATGAGATGAAAATGAAGTAACTTCTTATATTCTATCTGAACACACACACAACAACAAACAAACAAACAAACAAGCAAACAAAAAACCTAGAAATCAACAGCAAGGCCAAACACAGAAAGCACACAAATTCATAGAGACTAAAAAGCACACTACAGAATGATGATTGTTGATAAAAATGAGAAGGAATTTTTTTTTAATTTTCTAGAATTTAATGAAAATGAAAGTACAACACACTATTAGGATCCATGTCATTCTGGAGTTAAGGCTAAAAATGGGAAGTGAAACTTCATAAAATCAAAACAATTCTTTTATTATTGAAAAATGTTTTATTTATTTACATTTCCCCTTTTCTGATCCCTCCACCCCCACCTAATCTGATGAACTGATATCCTCAGGATCCACATTAGAAAGCCAGATGTAGCAATATGCTACCCCAGAAACCTCCTTCCATCTCAGCTCCTCCTGCTTCTATGAGGATGTACCCCCACCCTCCAACCCACTTCTGCCTCCCTGCCCTCACATTCCACTGCATTGGGGCATTGAGCCTTCATGAGACCTTCGTCTTCTCCCATTGATGTCTGACAAGGCCATTCTCTGCTACATATATGGCTGGAGCCATGGGTCCATCCATATGTACTCCTTGGTTGGTGTAGACCCTGGGAGCACTGGTTGGTTGAAAGTTACCAAATGCAGACACTATTGTGGATGCCAAGAAGTGCATTCTCACAGGAGCCTGATATAGCTGTCTCCTGAGAGGCTCTGCCAGAGTCTGACATATACAGAGGTGAATGCTTGAGGTCAACCATTGAACTGATTACAGTGGAGGAATTAAAGAAAGGACTGAAGGAGCTGAAGGGGTTTGCAATTCCATAGGAAGAACAACAATATCAAATTAAAACAATTTATTCAGCAAAGGAAATTTTTACTTGATTGAAGAAACAATTTATAGAATAGGAAAGAATCTTAGTCAGCTATCCATTTGACTAATAATTCATACCCATCATACAAAGAACACCCCCCCAAAAAAACAACAAAAAAAGAAACCAAAAAAAAAATCTGGTAAGAAAAAGAATGGAGAAGTCTCAAATTAAAAGCACAAATAGGGTAGTTTTTTAATACTAAAATCTTTATCTACCATAAAATCCCATTTCATTTTTAAATGTATTTATGTTTATGAATCTGCATGTATGTTTGTGCAGCACACATATGCCTGATTGTAAAAAGGATACTGTATCCTCTAGAAATGGAGTTAGTAACCATTGTGAGCCTTTATGCAGGTTCTATGAATGTAGGTCCTCTAAAAGAGCGTCCAATGCTCATAATCACTGAGCCAATTCTCCAGTCGCATGAAATGTAATTCTATATCATCTCAGTTAGAGTGGATGCCATCAAGAAAACAACCAATGCTGGTGAGGAAGTAGAAACATGGGGATTCGTATCTTCTGTTGCTGTGGGAGTGTGCTGGCTGTTCTTGAGTCCGCTTGACCCACAAATGTGTTATCTGAGGGGAGGGAACCTCAGTAAAGAGAATGCCACCATAATATCCAGCTGTAAATTCTCTTCTTAATTAGTGATTGATGAGGGAGGGCCCAGTCCTTTGTGGGTGGACTATCTCTGGCGTGGTCCTGGGTTCTGTAAGAAAGTAGGCTGAAAAATCCAGGGAAATAATCTAGTAAGTAGCATCCCTCCATGGCCTCTGCATGAGATACTGCTTCCAAGTTCCTGCTACGTTTGAATTACTGTCCAGGCTTCCCTCAGTAATAGATTACAATGTGGAAGTATAAGCCTAATAAATTCTCTCCTTCCCAACTTGCTTTTTTATCATGGTGTTTCATCACAGCAATAGAAACCCTAAGACAGGGAGTAAAGTGGTGCAGCAGATTTCTCCAAAAAACTGAAGAAAGAACTATTTCATTCTACCAAAGGATTTTACATTCTACCACAGAGGCATGTGAACTCCCACAGTCATTGCTGCTTCGTTCTCAATTTCTAAGGAATGGAATCAGCTTAGATGGTCATCAATTGATGAATGTATGATAGTGACAAAGGGCATACATAAGCACAACACAATTTTGTTCAGACCAGCAACGTGACCAGTACCAAGAGCAGGGTAGCATACAGAAGCCACCTCTTGGAGCTCTTACAAGACCTTCTGCTAGACACCCTGCCCAACCCCTTGATCATCCTGACTCTGAGCCACAGCAAGACAGCTGAGATGAAGAATAGTTCGTTTTCTTGATCAAACTACCTTAAAAGACTTCTATGATCTGTACTGATGACAGAGGCCATGTTGGTGTCAGCGGTCCATGCAGCTACTGAAGACCATGCCAATGTCCATGATACCTGCTTTTACTGCAGGCCACGGAGATATGTGTGGTCTGTGCTACAGCCAGAAGTCATGCGAATGTCCATCATTTGAGCTCTGGTTAGAAACCATTTGGAAGTCCATTATCAATGTTTCACTGGATGTTATGGGCAAGGGACATTTTCCTTTTTTTTTTTTTTTGCAGTTATATTGGTGACTACAGACTCATAAGTTAGAATGAGAGACATTGAAGGCTCTTTTTTTTTTTTTTTTGACAATGTGTCCCACACCCACCAAAGAGAGGGAGAGGGATAGAGGGGGAAACAGTTGAGAGAGGAAGCTATCAAAGAGAATGTTTAAAATCATGAAAAAGATTTTCAAGTGTAGCTCATCACAGTTGATGACTTCTGACATGGTGGGGTTCTGAAAGGACTCAGTTTTATTTAATGGGCTGGCCACTTTGAGTTTGACAATGCTCCAATCAGCATATGGGTAACACAAATTGGACTTGGTGGATTTTTTTTTCTTTTTTTGAAGGGTGGTCCTAGGAGGAATGGGAAGCTATTGTGATTTAGGTGCACTGTATGCCATCCCCAAATAATTCATTAGAAAATATTATGTTGTGAAAAAGAGAAATAAAACATTTTAAAAGATGAAACTGTGTGATTTGCAGGTAAGTGAATGGGAATGGAAAATACTGTAAATGAAGTAACGCGGCCTGAGAAATACAAATACTTTTTCTCTCCCATATGTAAGCCATGGCTCATTAAAAAGGGGTTCATAAGAGAACAAACTCAGAGCCTGTAAAGGCAAAAGCAGTGCAACACATGTGTCAGGAAAAGCAGAGGGAGAAATAAAAAAGGTTTAAGTGGAAGAAAAGTTTGGGATGTGGAAGAAAAAAGAGATAGGAAAAGTCAACCAAAACTAAAGATATATCAAAAAATCATTGTGATGTGACATTCTTGATAAGCCAATTTAAATTATTTTTATAAAAATATTTGAATGGAGGTATGCTACATGGGAGAGTAGACCTGCTTCAAGGTAACATGAAGATACCATCATGGTGGGTGCTAGGGCAGATTGGTACACATGGTAGGCTTCCACTTCTTTGAGGAAAAGGGAAGGTGTTAATGATACAAGGGGTTTGTGAGGGTAGAACTGCTAGGAGATAGGCTGAAATTGGATGTAATGTGAATATATAAATAAATTCATGGAAAAATTAAATAAAACAGAAGTCTGTTATAAACCACTAAAGATGGGTGAGATTGAATAGTGGCTGTGTGTCCCCTCTCCTTTATTGGTTTATCTATGCAGAAGAACTAAAACACAGAGTCTTCCCCCAAGACCATATAGAAGGAATCCAGTCCTCAAAAATCATCCTGGACTCTGAAATGCAAGGAAAGTGTGTGTGTGTGTGTGTGTGTGTGTGTGTGTGTGTGTGTGTGTGTGTACGCACTTGTTTGCTTACATCCCAAATGCTGCCCCCTCCCAGTCCTTCCTCATGGAGTCCCTCACCCACCTCTCCCCTTCTCTTCTGAGAGGGTGGATCCCCCCTTAGGTATCCCCATACCCTAGAACATCAAGTGTCTGCAGGTTTAGGTGCAACTTCTCCCACTGAGGCTAGACAAGGCAGCCCTATTGGGGACCATATTCCACAGTTAGCCTACAGATTTAGGGACAGACTTACCTCCATTTGTTGAGGAACCCACATGGAGACTGACTTGCATGTCTGCTACATATGTGCCAGGTGCCGAAATCCAGCCTGTGTGTGCTCTTTGGTTAGTGACTCAGTCTCTGAGAGCTCCCAGGGCTCCAGCTTACTTGACTCTGTTGGCCTTCCGGTGGAGTTCTTATCCCTTTCTGGGTTCTCAACCTTTCCCTCTACTCTTCCACAAGAGTCCCTGAGCTCTCCAATGTTTGGCTGTGAGCCTCTACATTTGTTTCAGTCAGCTGCTGTGTGTAGCCTCTTAGAGCAAAGTTATGCTAGGCTCCTGTCTGCAAGCATAATAGAGTTATCACTAGTTGTGTCAGGCATTGGTGTTTTTTGCCCATGGAATAGGTCTCAAGTTGGTCCAGTTGTTGGTTGGCCATTCACTCAGCCTCTGCTCCATCTTTCTCCATGTCCCACTGTAGACAGCTGGATATGGACAAGCTTTGACAAATGAACTGGAAAAATCTCCTCTGAAATCCAAAAGGTCACAGCTGTACCCTCCCAGACTAGCTGCTAGTCTACTAGAGCACTGTCCCAAGGTCATATTCACTGATTGTTCTCACTCATCCATGTATATTACAATTGTACCAACCTTTGTAAGTCCTATATCCTTAAGCATTTTTTTGAGTTTGTGAATGAATATGGGTATGTAGGTGGAAGTGGATGTGTGTAGCATGTGTATGGAAATCAGAAGACAATGTCAACCACCCTGGATATGAGATTACAGAGGGTTGTGACCTGCCAACTCTTTGTGTTGGAAACCAAACTCGAGTCCTCTGTAAAAGTAGCATGTGTTCTAATCCCGAGATTCTTAGAGTTCTTCTAAAAATCTGATGTAGATTCTAATTAAGTATGGATGCAGAATGCACTCCTAAATTCATTCATAGACTGTTTTCAAGACTGAAGAACGTTCAGGATTCATGATCTGAATGGCAGAATTAAAGAGGTAAAATTGGGTCTTGGCCTGCCTTTTGCACTCTCTGCTTCCTTATCTTTAGAAAGGTGGAAAAAATCTTGCAGACACTCAGTAATGAACCCCAGCATCATTGTTACCCTCCACAATGAGCTGAAATCACAGTGGAACAATGAAACAAAATTAGTCTTTCCTCTTTTATCCTGTTTTGTCAAGCATTCTGTCAGAGTAACATAAAAGGAAATAATAGGGAAAATTGGTACCAAAGGAGAGTCATTATTGTGAATGAACCTGAAATTGGGCTGTTAGAACTTTGAAACTGGTGTGTTGAATAATTTGAATGAGTTTATAGGGTACAGGCCACAAAAATGCAGAATGCTGTAATAAAAAATAGTTAAAGATAACTTAGTGGATAATGTAATAATGATGGAAGTTGAGATGTGAATATTGTATACTTACTTACAGTATGTTACTGTGATAGAATGCCACTGCCAGAAACAACACAAAGATTGAAGTGTTTCTTTGGACAAATGGTTCCACAGGGAAGACTCCATAGTCATGGGAGAGGCATGATAACAGCTAGCTAGAAGAGGAAGCTGAGAAGTCACATCTTCAACTGCAAGCACAATGCACAGAAAATGAACTAGAAGCAAGGTAGAGATATGCATTCTCAAAGCCCTCACCAAGTGATATACTTCCTTCCTTCAAGGCTGCAACACTTCCTTATAAACTCCCTGTGGTGGTTTGAATATGCTTGACCCAGGAAGTGGCACTGTTTGGAGGTGTGGCCTTGTTGGAGTAGGTGTGGCCTTGTTAGAGGAAGTGTATCACTGAGGGCATGAGCTTAAAGACCTTCATCCTACCTGCCTGGAAGCCAGTCTTCTCCTGTCTGCTTTTGGATGAAAATGTAGAACTCCTAGCTTCTCCAGCCCCACATCTTCCTAGATGCTGCCAGGTTCCCACCTTGATGATAATGGACTGAACCTCTGAACCTTTGAGCCAACCCCAATTAAATGTCGTCCTTTATAAGAGTTTATACCTTCATCATGGTATCTCTTCACAGCAGTAAAAGCCAAACTAAGAATCTTCCTAACAGCACCACTAACTGCAGAACAACTATTTAAATACTCAGACCTATAGGTGACATTTCCCATTCGCACCACCCCTAATACCAACAGAAAGGTAGATAGTAGATGATATGACCACGTGGGTTCAGGTGAGAACAGAATACTATTGGGAACTGGACTAGAAGCCACTGACATGAGAAATGGGGCACGCCTCCCTGCCTCCGTGGACCAGCAAGAAAGTCACGCCACCACCGGGATCTTCTCAGTCAGCTTTATTCTGGAGCGCCTTGCTTGTAGATTCCCGGGACCCAGGACAGCAGCAGAGCTGCTGCTTTTATACTCTCCCAGGGAAGGGGAGGGGGTGTCGTAGTGGATGTGGATTGGTGAACCAAGCCACACCCATTAGCATATTGCCCATTCATTGGTATCACAAGCCACACCTCATTAGCATATTGCCCGTTCGGGAGGGGCTATTGCTTGAGGAGGGCCTGAAGAGGGAGCCCGGGTTTTCCCGAGCAACTGCCGTTCCTAAGCAACTGCCATTCCTGAGCAACTGCCATTCCTGAGCAACTGCCATTCCAGAGCAACTGCCATTCCTGAGCAACTGCCATTCCTGAGCAACTGCCATTCCTGAGCAACTGCTGTTCTGGAACAACTGCCGCTCCCTACAGAGAAACTTGCAAATAATGTGCCTACATTCTGACAAAGTCCTAAAAATATGCGTGAGACAGAATTTAAAAGCAATGTCTTGCTTACTTTCATGGACTATATGGAGTGAATGGAGCCCTGAGTAAATGAGCTTGGCTATGTCAGGGACCAAAGCCTCACACGATGAGACAAGCAAAGCCTTGGCTCCACGGTGAGCCATTGGAATGGCAAAACCTGCCTCTGGTCCAAATGCAGATTTTGATACTATGTGTAGAAAATGTCTACCATAGTGTTCCCTCTCGGATGTAGCGTTTAGAGTACTCCCTGCAGAGATTGCTCTTACCTACTTTAGCTAAACCTGACTCCTTATACTGGTGCATGCAATAATTCCACCTCACTGTTCTACTGTATATAATAAATACACTGAGCTTCCGGTATGCGGAAGCTTCTCCCACAGAGGGCCTAGACCACCCAACCAAGGAATTCATGTCTCAGTGACTACCTTTTATATATTCCCTCATGACCTCAGACAGGTCAAATCATGGAGCTGTGCAAAGCACAAAAGCAGAGGCTATGACAAGGCAGCATAGAGTTAAGGTTGCTATTCAACATAGTTATTGATCACTGCTCTTAGCCAAGTTTAAAATGATGATTGAAAGCTCAATATTAAAAAGACTTCAAAAGCATACGAGAAAAGGACATTTATTACTAAATGGGTTAATACCATGAAAGAGAATATACAATTCCACTATGTAACTTCTACTAAAGGATCTGGGATCTGAAAGCATTTTGGAAAGTCTATGCTTTACAAAGAGATGAATAAATAGGTGATGGGCTTAAAACAATTAGACAAGTACTATTCTTAGCTCACTGCCCAGCCACTTCTAACCTGCTGCAGGTATGGTTCTGTGAGGCCTAACTACTTGAGCTGGCAGCATAATTCAGAATCATCCACATGGTGCTGTTTATAAGAAGCAGGCAGAATGTAGAATTTATATGACAATAGAGGATTACACCAAGTGTCTGTAGGTAAACCTCTGAACACACAATATGTGTGCACAGAGTCCTTAAATGGACCTTTAAAGTAAAATCTAAGTTGTATTGGACAGGCCAGAATAGTTACAATAACAAAAACTGTATACATCTTCCAAAGAGAGATGCAGGCTCAGAGTAGTCTTCTCAAGAGACAAGTCAGATGCACTACTCACATCAATACTGTGGGAGCAGGGCTGTCTACGCCAATTGAGGTTCACATAAGGTCATCATTTGCTCCAGACAACAGACCAGGAAATGTAGAATTTGTTGTTTACCCATGTGAGTTTCAGCTTTACTTTGGTTCAATATATCCTAACAGTCTGCATTTTATTTTTTTTTTTTGAATGAGAGTGATCACTATGTACCATTCCTACTGGAAATATGTAACTTTTTAAAATTTTATACGGTTGTGTGCCTCAAAGATTGCGTTGAATCTCAGTAGAAACTTTGAATTTAGGGAGTTTTGAATACTTTGGGGAGTGTTAAGACTGAAGAGAAACATGGCACCACTTTCCATCCAAACTACTGACATATTACTTACGAATAATCATGTCTTCTTGTGCTCATGTGACCCCCAATCCAAATGTGTGTCAAATCTAGACCTAATTCCACAGATCCCCAAAACTAAAAGGTGTTTTGTTTGCTATGGGCCAGCTGCCACCTTACCTTCAACTTCCAGCTTAACCTTCAGTGGCTTTCCACATGAGCGTCTCTAAATCAGCTTGTTCTTTCTCATGTCATACACTAGTCTACCATTATATCAACCTCAGAGGTATAGGAGCTGATCCAACAGAGATACATTTTTATAGACAAATATTGGAAAATCATCACTTTTACGGTCTAGCTAACAGTGAAATGAGGACCTTTGTAACACTGGGAATGGCAAATAGATTCATCACCTTTCTCAACAAGGGACACATTTATTATATACCAGATGGCCTCAAGTGCTCCCAATATAGCTGGGGCTATGAGGATTCATTTCATGCTAGACAGAGATCTGAGAAAGGAATTCTAATAAATGTGATTTCCGAGGAAAGTGATGGCACTCGGAGTTCACTCGTCCCTCTAACTCACCACACATAGCCCATTGCCTAGTCTCCGTTTTTTAACGTCCACTAAAATTTTGAAGAATTCAGGTTAAGAGTAGATACTTTGGGAGAGTTTCATTGAAAATAATTTCTATGAATGGATAGAAGTGATGTGAATGGAGCTGTGAACAACCTTCTGGGAACGTTTTCATAGCTGAGCCATTTCCTGTACTTCTACTTGTCCAGAGGTATAACTGCACCTGTCAGCATGGCATGTCTCCAAGAGAGGTGAATGGCCAGGTTTTTACAAATACATATAAACACCATGTCTCCAGTAAGGAGTAGCACGTTTTTTGCTTTGCTGTAACTGAAAATTGGTGAAATTCACAACTTGGTAAATCAGGACTTGATCCTGGACTCAAAGTAAACTCAGGATGCTGGTTAAGACCTAGGTGTCTGTGGCTACAACCCCACCTCCAATACTCTCTCTACAGAGCACCACCCAAGAGAGATCTACCCAAACATTTCCAGGTTCTTCAGGAAGTAGATGGAAGCATTAAGGAACTCTTTGACAAGGACAGGATGAGGGAAGACAAAAATGTACAGTACCTGAAAAGGAAAAAGCAAACACAACATGTGTCCTTGCAAAGAAGTCAATGGAGGTAATTTCAATTATCATCCTCTATATTCAAAAAAAGAGCTGAATCAAATATTGAGGAAAGTACAAAATATTTGTGGCCACTTGCCACTAAAACATCTCTCGCTCTTCAAATTGTAGCTACAGCCAAGGTGTTTCAAATGAATTGTCCTTACAGTATGAGGCCAGAAAAAGGAAATTGTCCTGGTGACCTACCTAGGAGAGAGACGAGAGACTCTAGCCTGGTTTAGAAGGAACACTATAATGCTTGCCATAAACAGGAGAAATGACAACTGCAGCTTTAAAAGACCAAAGGTGTTGGACACTCCATCTCAGGAACTATGTATAAGCTACTGTCAAGGCCTGGGTATTTCTAAACCCCTACACCTACACAAGAGGTGTACATATGAAAACACCCAAAGATCAGGGCCCATTTCTGTGATCTAAAGTTACCCAGTCCATTCAAAAAAATACATTATCATACTAAGTCACAAGTTGTCTCAGACCACTCACTCTTCCCACAGTACCAGTGAGTCTGTCTCATGGGGTATGAAGCAACCCAGACCACAGTTGTATGGAAGAAAGACCCACTGTTGAGTAGTTGTGACAAGAACCAAACACTTTGCACCACAGCTTAGGAGAGAGCTGCCAACTTGGTGGACCCCAAGATAACATCTTCTCTCTGCAATTCAGAGAAAGTTCAGTGGCTATAGCATATGAAGGGCAGGAATAAATATGGGTGACAATATTAGGAAGGCCATCCAGATGTACGGAAGAAGGTGTCATGTAGTAGTGACAAGTTCTGAAGTATACTTGTAAGGATTCTTCTGGTGGGAAGAGAACACTAAAACAAAAGACAAGCAATGGCAGCAGAGTAATTTGGGTTCAGCAATGAAGGGGGTAAAATGAATGGACTTTTCTCCACTTTGTGCCAGATAAATGGAGGAAAGTGGATGAATCTGAAAGTGTTGTGAAAAGACATAAATAGCCAGTGTTATAGCTGGGAAGAAAAGAATGCAACCAAATCCAGTGCCAAGACTACCCTATGCTGATTTAGGTGCCCTTAACATAGAAAAAAAAAAACCTACTATAGAAACTATGGCCCACTGAAT
>LR755246.1:59779-87880 GCA_902729485.2 Mus minutoides | reverse complement strand
ATTCTTACCACAAACACTTGGCAGTGAGCTGCATCTCAATCCATCAACTAACCCACAAACTCTTGGCAGTGAGCTATAGCAGTTGGCAAATACATGCATTCAAAGAACAGTAGGGGCAAGCACACAGATTCAAGAAATGTTCAGGCTATTATATTTAGCTATGTAAAGGCTTTCTACTAATAATGAAATATCTTTCCCAGTTTCGGGGTCTTTGAGACCTGTTACATTTTCTCAGGATCTTTCATTACTAAAACTGGGGAGTTACTAGTCTCCACGTTTGAACAGAAGCCCTGAAGCCATTAGACTTTGTGGTAGCCCCCACCCTGACCCCCTTTTTCCCAGAGCTTTCCAGGACTACTGGACCAAGTGGATTAGGGGGCCTAGAGATCAATCACCTGATAGCATCTCTTTGCCTTCCCATGTACTTATGCACTTAAGCAGGATATTGGTTGTCATGGTAATAGGAGGTAGCTATGGGATGAAGTCCGAGAAATATGCTTCAAAACTTTGCTTGCCAACTGGAACCACCTGAGAAAGATCTCATACAATCGCTGTAGAGGGCTGCCTCAGCACTGGGACGTTTTTCGGTTTCCTCAAGACATTTCTACACAACGCTTGAGTGCCGCTGAAAGATTGTAAGAACTTTTAAATTTTGGTTAATATGATTTGGAGGACTGTGTGCTCAAAAACATTTTAAACGGTGTTTCCCATGGTCCATGGTGTTTAGGGCTCTCCAGGGATACTTGAAGCACAGCTTTCTTATCAGAATCAGAGGAGTGGGTGGGAAACTGTCATGGTAATGAGCACCCAGCATCTCTGCTGTGTTTCAGACAGTGGCTTTCAGAGAGCTGCGGTGCTATAAAACCTGCTGCCTTGGCCTGCTTTGTCACCTTCCATTGACAGAAGGACACCTATCCTTATCTGCCGGGAACTAAACTGTCAAAGGACCCAATAAACAGCCGGCCTCCGAGCTGCTCTAAACCATCCAGAAGGGAAATCTTCCTTACCAAACTACAGGATGCTTGTAGTCTGGAGCCTAGAATGGGCCCTCAGCACACGGCTTCACTATTAACTAAATGAATGAACACTTAAATAACTCAGAGATGGTGGAACCTGGAAGCTGGCTGTCTCTCTCAAGTCCTTACTTTTTAATTTCCTTCCTTCATGTGTGTGTGTGTGTGTGTGTGTGTGTGTGTGTGTGTGTGTGTGTGTGTGTGTGTACACGTGTCATAGCAGGCATGTGAAGTTAGTTCCAGGGTCCACCTCAGCTTGTCAGGGTTGGTGTCATGTGCCTTCACCCAGTGAGCATCTCACAGACCCCTGCAAATCATTACTTTTGAATCAGACTTACAAATATTCAGCTAACACAATATTCTTTGCTACAAGGAACTTAACGTGGCAATCAGATAAATTTGGAAGTGGTTATTCACTCTATAAAAGGAGACATTGATTTATGAAAATGACTGATTAGAGCAGTGTGGTTTTTGGACCAGGAGCAGCACCTAGAATCTGTCCAAAATTTGACCTGTGGAGTTGTATCAGAAACTCTGGGAGTGAGACCCAGAAATACTCTGTGTGTGAGTGTGGTGTGTGTGTGTGTGTGTGTGTGCTTTGCTATATAGCCCAGGCTGGCCTCAGACTTTAGATATGCCTCAGCTCCCCAAGAGTTAAGATTACTTACTGATGTGTGTCGCCAAGCCCAGCAGCAATCTCACATGAGATTTCATGCTAAGATTAAAAACTGCAGTCGAGTTGTTTAAGTCAAAGTTCCCATCTGATAATAAAATCAATGTTTAAGAATACACACAGAGGGTATCATCTACCACTTATGATAGTGTATCCCTGTACATCTTTAGGAAGCTTTTAGATTGTACTGAAAGGAATGCTTTACATATTAATATGCATAATTTGTTTATATTAGTATAAGCAACTATATAAAGCCAGACGTCATAGTGCACACTGGAAATCCCAGCACTCAGGAGGCTCAGGAGGATCTCACTGTGAAAAGAACCTGGTATACACAGTTTAAGGCCATGCTGGGGCTACATAGCGAGACCTTGTCTCAAAAAAGTCCAAAATTTAAAAATAGATTGAAAAAATCACATTGCATTGCACATAGTGAAGGCTTTTCATTTCGTGACATTGTTTTTAGTAATATACAGGGCCACGATCTAAAATACATCTCTTTTGAAAGCAAAACACTACCGTTCTAGGGAGGTAGAAGCAGGTAAATCTCAGTGAGTCTGAGGCCAGCGTGATCTCAATCGTGAGTTCCAGGGCTATGCAGAGAGACTGTCTCAAAACACAAAGTATTTTGTGTACATGGGTGGGTGCTTTCCCTACATGTATATCTGTGTACCACGTGCATGTCTGATACCCTTGGAGGCCAGAAGAGGGTGTCAAGTTTTCTGGGATTGGAGTTATAGATGGTTGTGAGTCCCCACAGATTTTGGGAAACAAACCAGGGTCCTCTGTGTGAGCAGCCAGCTCTTAAATTCTGAGCCATCTCTCTTGCCTACGATTTTAATACTTTTATTTAACCAGTGTTTGTTTGCCTGTGTGTATGCTGCACTGTAGAGAGAATGGAGATGAGGGGACTGGAGAGAAGTCTCAGATCATAAGAGCATTGACTACCCTTTCAGAGAACCCCAGAAGAGCAGCCTGTGCTCTTAACCACTGAGCCACCATCACTCCGGCCCCAAGTATGTTTCTGATGTGGATTGTAGTTGACAAAATGTTTGGAAAGTACATCCGTGCAGGGTACTAGGCTTGGTAATTGTTTCTCATTCATGAGAACAGGGAATGCCCCACAAGCTGATAGGCAGAAGGTTATATTCTGAAACATCTTTTTAATTTCTATAGTCCTGTACAGACTAGTGAATGTCTTGTTTGCTCAGACTTTAGTGAGAGAAGATATAGATACTTGTACCATTTAGGCTAGACTCCAAATCTTTGCTAGATTATAAATATGTGTGTATACGAGAGTATAAGAGAGTTACCTAATGGAAGTAAATATTTTAGCATCTACCTCCCATCAATATATGTTCATCACCCAGACTAAAACAAACCAATGCTATGGATTTGGGGTCTACTGTGGCAGGAGAGTCACTCATAGGCTGGAAGGTAAGAGACACTTAGCATAGAGAGAGGCCTTCAGAGACTTAGAAGAAAGGGAGGCCTTGGATATTCTCTGAATGTTGTTTGGGGTATGGAAAAGCTAGAGACAGGCAAACTAGAAGCTGGACTTTCTGTGTGTTTGCTTTGGGGAGTGTGTTTACCTAATTGATACTGATTTGGAAGTGAAGCAAAAACCATCTGAAGCTGATAGCCACTCACCAAGTCTTGAAGTTCAAGGCCAACTGTAGCAGAGGGTGAAGCTTGCCTTCCTGGACCGGTTTCTGGAAGGGTTGTTCGTTGGAGTTCTGTTCTTATGGAGTCTGGCCATTGTCTCCCTGTTTGGCAAAGCAGCGACCTAACCTGCAGGGTAAGTTTACTCATTTAAGACTTCTGAGCTCTTGCCAGCTTGTCCGGTGAATCAGACATTAAAGTGAGGGCTGGGTTTAGCCAGTCTGTAGGTCATAGTTCCTTCCCACTGCTGATTAGAGATGGCAGTGATGGCTCAGAATAATATGCTTTGGTGGACAAGGAAGTTTCACCCATGCTACCTGGAGTCAACCATGACTCTACAGTTGCTATAGCCTCCTTTTTAAAGAACAAATATTTATTTATTTTATGTATATGTGTACTCTGTTTTCATGCACACCAGAAGAGGGAATCAGGTTCCACTACAGATGGTTGTGAGCTACCATGTAGTTGCTGGGAATTGAACTCTGGACCTCTGGAAGAACAGCCAATCTCTTAACTACTGAGCCACCTATCCCCCTATCATCTCTTCTTGAATGAGGGATATTCTAAGTTGCTGTATAGTTGTCCCTATATGTAGTTACCACTTCTAAGAATATTCATTCTACCCCAGGGTCAGACTCACATACCATCCAGCCTGGCTTTCAGTCTGTGTCAAACACAAGTGACTCTTACTGGTCTGTTCCTATCTAGATGGTGATCATTTATTGATGGGAGATAGATGCTGAAGTAAATTACTTTTAGTAGTTAACTCACGTGTACAGATATTTATAATCTACAGATGCCTAAGTGGTACAAGTACCTACATCTTTCCTCACCAAAGGACCAGGAAGGGATAATGTGCTGATTCACACATTGGACAGATCATAGGAGGAACTGAATCGGCAATGGAAAAGCATTGTTTGGAATCTGTGGAGCCGGAAACTACTGTCAGATTCAGAAATTGTAAGCAGAAAGTGTGATACCCTTTGTTTGGCCTTGAAAAAAAGTACTCAACATGTTGGTTATATACAATAATAAATGTCTGCAATTTTCTTTTCTGGGCTGAGGTGTATTTCAGTGGTAGAACACTTATTTGTCTGGTATGCACAAAGCTCTAGGTTCAACCCCTTAGCTCCAACTTTGGATGAAAATCTTGCAAAATAGAACTGACCAGAACTATGGCTAGAAATCCAGTTCAGTGTCAGAATACTTTCTTAGAGTGTGCAATGCCTGATTTTGGGATCGGCATGAAAAGTGAAAAGTTTACCAAAACCTATCTGTTTATACAAAAAAAATTTGCCTCTATGAGAGTGCTTCCCTGTCCACCTACCCACTCCTGCTTTCCTACCCTGGTATTCCCCTACACTGGGGCATCAAGCCTTCACAGGACCAAGGGCGGCTCTTCACGCTGATGTCCCACAAGGCCAGCTTCTGCCACATATGCAACTGGAATCCTGGGTTCCTCCGTGTATATTCTTTGGTTGGTGGTCCAGTCTCCTGGAGCTCCACAGGGTTAGGACACTGTTGCTCCCCCCATGGGGCTACAAACCCCCTCAGCTCCTTCAGTCCCTTCTTCAACTCCTCCATCAGGGACCCCATGCTCAATCCAATGGCTGGCTGCAAGAATCTGCCTCTATACTTGTCAGGCTCTGGCAGAGCCTCTTAGGAAACAGCTATATCAGTCTCCTATCAGCAAGCACTTTCTGGCATCCACAATAACATCTGGGTTTGGTGACTGTATATGGGATGGATCTCCAGGTGAGGCAGTCTTTGGATGGCCTATCCTTAAGCCTCCACACTTTGTCTCTATATTTCCTCCTATGAGTATTTTGTTCCCCCTTCTTTTTTTTTTTTTAAGATTTATTTTATTTATTATATGTAAGTACACTGTAGCTGTCTTCAGAAACTCCAGAAGAGGGCGCCAGATCTCGTTATGGATGGTTGTGAGCCACCATGTGGATGCTGGGATTTGAACTTATCACCTTCGGAAGAGCAGTCGGGTGCTCTTACCCGCTGAGCCATCTCACCAGCCCCTTGTTCCCCCTTCTAAAAAGCACCGAAGCATCCACACTTTGGTCTTCCTTCTTCTAGAACTTCATATGGTCCTTCCTTATCTTTATTGACAACTTTTGGTTGAAAGTAGATTCTATTTGATATTAGAATGGCTACTCCAGCTTGTTTCTTGGGACCATTTGCTTGGAAAATTGTTTTCCAGCCCTTTACTCTAAAGTAGTGTCTGTCTTTGACACTGAGGTGGGTTTCCTGTATGCAGCAAAATGCTGGGTCCTGTTTAAGTATTATTGCTGCTATTTTTGTTGTTAGAAGTGAAATTATGTTTGGGTGGCTATCTTCCTTTGGGTTTCTTGTAGTAAAAGTAATCTAAAAGATTACTTTCTTGCCTTTTTAAGGGTGTATTTTCCCTACTGGTGTTGGAGTTTTCCATCTATTATCCTTTGTAGGGCTGGATTTGTAGAAAGATATTGCATAAATTTGGTTTTGTCATGGAATATCTTGGTTTCTCCATCTATGGTAATTGAGAGTTTTGCTGGGTATAATAGCCTGGGCTGGCATTTGTGTTCTCTTAGGGTCTGTATGACATCTGCCCAGGATCTTCTTCTAGCTTTCATAGTTTCTGGTGAGAGGTCTGGTATAATTCTGATAGGTCTGTCTTTATATGTTACTTGACCTTTTCCCCTTACTGCTTTTAATATTCTTTCTTTGTTTTGTGCATTTGGTGTTTTGACTTTTATATGATGGGAAGAATTTCTTTTCTGGTCCAATCTATTTGGAGTTCTGTAGGCTTCTTGTATGTTCATGGGCATCTCTTTCTTTAGGTTTGGGAAGTTTTCTTCTATAATTTTGTTGAAGATATTTACTGGCCCTTTAAGTCTGGAACTTCGCGCTCTTCTATACCTATTATCCTTAGGTTTGTTCGTCTCATTGTGTCCTGGATTTCCTGGATGTTTTGGTTTTGGAGCTTTTTTGCATTTTTGCATTTTCTCTGACTGTCATGTCAATGTTTTCTATGATATCTTCTGCCCCTGAGAGTCTCTCTTCTATATCTTGTATTCTGTTTGTGATGCTTGCATCTATGACTCCTGATCTCTTTCCTAGGTTTTCTATCTCCAGGGTTGTCTCCCTTCATGATTTCTTTACTGTTTCTATTTCCATTTTTAGATCCTGGATGGTTTTGTTCAATTATGTCACCCGTTTGGTTGTATTTTCCTGTAATTCTTTAAGGAATATTTATGTCTCCTCTTTAAGGGCTTCTATCTGTTTACCTGGGTTCTCCTGTATTTTTTAAAGGGAGTTATTTATGTCCTTAAAGTCCTCTATCATCATTAAGAGACGTGATTTTAAATCAGAGTCTTGCTTTTGAAGAAAGCAAAAGAAAATTGTTCTAGGTCTGCACTTATATCTCTAACTTCAACATTCCTAGCCACAAGCACAAGGTATAACTGAGATGGAGAAACCGCGGCATTTGTGCATGTGTAGGAAAAACCCACAGAATATCTACAGGGTTTCCAAGCATCAGCTGGAAAGGCTTGGAGCACATCATGATGAAAGTATGTGTAGAACTAACTGCACATACCTAATTAATAATTTGGTTTCTTCTAGTCTCTGCAGTTAACTTCACCACACAGAAATCTGAATAATGTCATTACAGCCACGCAAACACTTTGGCATGCATAAATGAAAGTCAATGCCAGTAATACAATGTCAGCTTACCAATAAATGAAAGAGTCACTCTAAGGAAAAAGCAAATTATTAAAAGAAGCCTAAAAATAAGCTTCCTGTACCTCTGTACCTGAAAGGAAATAAACTACCAAGCAATTAAAATGAAAGTGATTAAATTTTGCTCTTGCAGACATATTCACAAGTGATATTAAAATACATTTTAACATATGCTGAAATTAAGGACAATATGTGTTTGTGGCTCATTTTCTTTCATATTCATTTACTATTATTAACAATTTCACTAAAATGATCTCTTAAAAGAAACAGTTTTGCAAGTTAATATCATTTGTAGAAGGGCCTGCAGTCCCAGTGCTTAGGAGGTAGAAAAAGGAGAGGCAGGAATTCAAGGTCTCTCTCTCTCTCTCTCTCTCTCTCTCTCTCTCTCTCTGAGACAGGGTCTTACCATGTAGCTCTGGCTATCCTGGAACTTGCTTTTAGATCAGATTGGCCTCAAACTCTACCAGCCTGAAACTCAGCGATCCACCAGCCTCCACCTCTGGAGTGTTGGGCTTAAAGGAGTGTGCTAGTTAGGACACTTGGCTTCAAATTCAATTCTTGGCTCTATATTGAGTTCAAGGTAAGCCTGGGTTACAAGAGATCCAGTTCCAAAACACTGATTATTTATAGGCTTTGGGTTAACAAATTTCATAATTTTTAATGGTTTAGTAAATTGATACAATTTGTTCAAATTGATATCTCATGGTTAAGTTGTTAAATCCATTGTTATATGAGCCCAAAGCTGCAATCGAAGAGGTTACTTTCCAGAAAGGAAAAAAGGTCCAAAGAGGAGATATTTATTTACTATTTATTTATTTGTTTATTTTGAGTCATGGTTGCTCTATGTAACCCTGAGGGTCCTGTAATTTGTTACATAGACCAGGCTGGCCTGTAACTCAGGAAGATATGCCTGCTTCTATCTCCAACGTGCTGGAGTTAGGGACATGTGCCACCTTAACTGGCAGGAGTTATAATCGATAATTTATTTTGCCATAAGTTTATAAAACAGATCTATTATCTTTGCAGAAATGCTGAGTTAAACATAAATGGACTCATGAAAAATCCAGTTCAACATTCTGAAAACACACAAGGACTTAACAAGAGATTCAACCCAAGGCAAAGTCTATGTGCTGCAGTGGAGCCAAGTTTGTGAGTGGTACATGTTTTCAGTAAGGCTGTGTGTCAGCAAATAACGGGAACAGAGCTCCCCATTGGCAGCCCCCTTCCCTAGCAGCGTCAAGAGGTCCCCTAGAGTTTAGGGACCTCCACTCAGGCTGAACCAGGATTCATGGTTTTGTTATTCAAAAGAATTCCAGAACTAAACTAAACTAAACTAAACTAAACTAAACTAAACTAAACTAAACTAAAGAAAGTGGAGGGTTGGTGGTTTTTTTCTTCTCTTTTCTCTTTTGTCAATACTACTATAACTGAGGCTTAAGCGTGAGGTCAGGAGAAAGAGTGTTTGGAACTGCAGCCGGACAGAGAGCAAGGGCTTGGGGCCACTCAAAGACAGCCATGGCTGACTGTTTTATATAATAGTCATATGAGATTTTGATGGAGTTTGAAGTTACTGTGTTACCACTGGATGGTTCCTGGGTGCATTTGGTGGCATTACAGTCGGTAAGGAAAAGTCTGGCCCACAGAGATGTTGGATAGGTTTACTGTAAGTACTGTTACTTGTGATTCTCTGGCAATGTCTAGGCAAAGGAATGAGAGCATATCTGGGTCATATACATTCAGGCCTTAAGTTTGGGTTGTTGCTACTTTAACATGAAATATCTATGTCTGAAATGAATACCAACTCAAGGTCAGCATCCTATACAACAAATGTTGAGTTCTTGATTCTCACCTGGTGACAGGCTTTTTTTTTTTTTTTTGGACAGTCTCTGGCTGGCCTCAAATGCACAGAGATCTGCCTGCCTCTGCTACCTGAGTAGCATTAAGTGCTCTGGGATGAGGGCCTCTTTTCTGTTTTTAATCTCCCCGAATTCCCTGTTGATCCTGCCTCAGGATGACCATGGTTCTGTTCTGATTGCATAGTCCAAGTTTCTTTTCCACTTCTAAGTTTCCCTCTTACAATAAAGTCCTTGGAAACTTTACACGGAAAAAAAAAGGCAGAAAAATGTAGCAAAAGTGGCTTTCAGAAATGTGCTGTTAAATTGGAATTTGAAAGGGGAGACAGAATACTTGTGAGCATAATCTATTATAAGGGGAGGCATGATTGATTATGATAAATACTGGCTTTGAGACATTCAATGAAAGAGGTTATGTAACCAGACTTACCCTCAGACAATGGAAGGCATATTGAAAAGCCATGTAGTTATAGTCTTGAAACAAGCTTTAAACGCTGGTGCTGGTGTACAGCTTTATTCCCAGCACTCAGGAGGTAGAAGTGGGCTGATCTCTGTGAGTTCAAGACTAACCCAGTCTAAGGAGTGAGTTCCAGGACAGTCAGGGCTACACAAAGAAACCCTTGCTCAAAACAAAAACAAAAACAAAACGAAACAAAAAAACAAAAAAAGCAACCCTCCAAACAATAAGCAAACAAAACAACAAAGCGGTTAAGAGCACTGAATGCTCTTCTGAAGGTCCTGAGTTCAAATCCCAGCAACCACATGATGGCTCACGACCATCTATCTGTACAGCTACAGTGTACTCATATACATAAAAATAAATAAGTAAATCTTTAAAAAAATACAGCAGAATGTTTGTACTTGCGCGGTAGCTTCTCTTTTGAAAGATATCGCACAGTTTTCTTTCCTATTCACAGAGGTCCTGTGTAAAGTGCCCTGTGTCCTCTTGATCCACAGAGGGCAGTGCAGACACTGGGACCCACCCTGCTAAGGCCATCACTGGACTCCGGTGGGATCTGTACAAGATTAGAGGACTATTCTGCAGTTCAGGTGACTCCAGCTTGAGATCCGGTGGCCAGGAGCAGAGAGGGATTACAGATTGCTCACAGGTTGCAAGGGCGTTCAGGTGGCTCTTTGGGGGCGTCAGAGTGATCTGGGTTTGGATCCCCAAACCCTGAGCAAACCCAAAACCATTGAGCGTGAGCTCTGGAAAACGTTTTGAGCCTGAATTTTCTCATCTACGGAGCATATATGACATTGGTTCTCAATCTGTGGGTCCTGACCCTGTTGAGGGGGGAGTTACCAAACGACCGTTTTAGAGGGAGTCTATATAAGATATCCTGCACATCATATATTTACATTACAATTTGTAACAGTAGTAAAATTACAGTTATGAACTAGCAATGAAAATGATTTTACGGTTCGGGGTCACGACAACATGAGGGACTGTATTAAAGAGTGGCAGCATTAGGAAGGTTGAGAGCCACCGATCTATATTTTGCTTTATTTCATGCTTTACTGATAAATTGAAGACATGATCGCTTGGGTCACAGAAAGCATTAGTGAACTGGCAGCTCCAAATACCTAGGCTTTGGAACTCTAAGGAGTTCCTTTGCTTCCTATTCTTAATGGCACTTGTTTCCATGAGGATCACGTGGAGGAAAAGTGAGAGGGATAGGAGAGAGTGGAGAGGCACGGCAACCTCGCTGTGTTGCAAAAGCTCAGATTCCAGTCGCACCTAGGACACTCGCCTCTGTTCACTGCTTGTGGGACCCTGGCAGGAAAGCTCCGGGAATCGGGTTAATGGTGCTGGGAAAGAAAGCCGGGTAAGCAGGGGGCGGGGGCCCTGGGCGGAGCTTATGGTAAATTGGGGGCGTGATCAGTAGTTCAGGGGCGGGACCGCGGGCGGGGTCCAACATAGTTCCTTCGCTGCGCGCGCCACGTCTCCCTCACCGAGCCTGTGGAGGAGCCGGCCGGGGAGGGAACAGCCGCGTGGGGCGGGAACTAGCTCCTCTCGCGAGAGTCAGCGACGGCCGCGGCGGCGGCGGCGTGTCCGTGAGAGCGGCGTGGGGGCGGGGAGGAGAGGCGGCGGTGACGGCGGCGTCCGAGCTACGCCACACGGGGCCGGGGCGCCGGGAGCCGGGAGCCGGGAGCCGGAGCTCAGCGCGGGGTCGTGGCGGCGGCGGTGAGGGGAGCGCGGCGGAGGAGGCGGAGCCATGGCGGGCCAGCAGTTCCAGTACGATGACAGCGGGAACACCTTCTTCTACTTCCTCACCTCCTTCGTGGGGCTCATCGTGATCCCCGCCACCTACTACCTCTGGCCGCGAGACCAGAACGCGGGTGAGTCCCGTCGGCGGCCCGCTCTGGCGCGCTCGGGCGGACGCTCCGCTCCTCTCCGCTCCGGGCCGCGCCGTCTTGCCCGCCGGTGCTGCTCCGCGTCCCGGTGACGCCGCTCGAGCGGCGGGGCCTGAGGGCCGCCGTCCACGGGGCCGGAGCTCGGCGGCGATTTCCGGGGCTGTCCGCCCGCCTGCGTGGCCCGCAGGAGTTTGGCCGGGATCCGCTCCGCGTTGTTCTGGACGCCCCTCGCCTGCCGCCTCTTTGTCTCCCCAGTCTCGGCTTTGTTGGGTGTTCTTTCTGGAGGGAGCGGGCTGGGCTGGACTGGGACGCGGGGCGAGAGAAGAGTTGGCTGTGGAGGAGAAGGAGCGTGCGGGCACAACTCCGCATCCTTCGCTCCCTCCCTTCTTCCCTCTCGTCCCGGTGTCCCCGCTGCAGCTGTTGGTATAGATGTTTGGGGGCACCCCTGAGCTGGGTGGCATGTTTGGGACTTCCAAGTGAGCTCACCAGCAGCCCACCCCCGTCACTTCCTCCCGTTGCTTTTTTTTTTTTCATTTGTTCAATCACGTCGTGGGGGTTGGAGAGCGCTGCCGTTATTCCTTTTATAAAAGCACAAATAGGATTTTCTCCGTCTCCTTTTCTCTGGAGTTTCTTGTTTACAACGGAAAAGTGAAGGCTTGAAGGATTAAGCGGGATTCGTTGATGGAAGGGGAGATAGTTGGTGGGGTCGCAAGCTCCTTTTGCTTTTAGTTCTTGAGTCTTTCCATATTAAAGGTCGTGTCAGAATGCAACCCAGTACAGTTTCAATGCAACCCAGTACATTTTCCTGGCATGTTAGGTTTAAGATTGTAATGTTGGATTCTGTGTTGCACTTTACTAAGACATATGGCACCAGATATTCTTAAAGCTGATGGCACTTACTGCAAGCGCCTAATGGTTTATTTCTGGTGGTGTTAACCATAATTAGTAGGCTTCGAGTATAACAGCGGCTCTGAGGGAGAGCTTTCTGTGTCTGCTAAGTTGCTTTTAGGTTGGGTGTGGTGATGATCTAAGTTGTCTAGGTTTGTACTGTAGCTTGGGAAAAATTGTTGGCAGTGAAGCTCAGGACTTGTTACACTTTGAAGAGAGAATTCAATGTCCTATAAAGTTATTTAGTTTCACAATAGAACTCAAGTAAATTTAAGATAAAGAGCAAGCAACACTTGCATCTCTTTTGTACATTTGACAATAAGTTGAGTAGCAACAATTTACCCAAAGTTACTAGCCTCCCTAGTTTCTCATTCTGGGTTGGTTTATGAAATTTTCACTTCGGGACTCTTGAGTTCTGTGTTTCTAAGTTCGTTTAGATAATGTGGGATTTTTTTGTTTTTTGTTTTTTGTTTATCAGTGGCTGTATGTACTTTTGGTGTCATAATACAGAATTTTTTTTTTCCTTGACTGTTCGCTTAAGCCAATTCTTTCAGTATTTTAAGTTAAATGCCCAGTGTGGTGGCTCACAGATATTATTCCAGGCCTTTGAGAGGTGGAGGCAGGATGATTAAGAGTTCAAGGCCTGGGCTGGTGAGATGGCTCAGCGGGTAAGAGCACCCGACTGCTCTTCCGAAGGTGGTAAGTTCAAATCCCAGCAACCACATGGTGGCTCACAACCATCCGTAACAAGATCTGGCTCCCCTCTTCTGCAGTGTCTGAAGACAGCTACAGTGTACTTACTTATAATAAATAAAATAAATCTTTAAAAAAAAAAAAAAAAGAGTTCAAGGCCACTGACATAGGCTACATGGTGAGTTCAAAGCCAGTCAGTCTGGCAACCTGAGAGACGTCCTCTGTCCTCTCAAAAATAGGCCGGCAAGATGGCCCAGCAGGTAAAGGGCCCTGGCGCTTGCCTGGCAACTTGATTCAGCTCCTTGGAACTACAGGTTGAAAGGAAAAACTGGCTCTTAAGTAGTCCTCTGACCTCCTCAGGGGGCTGTAGGCATCCACTCCCATACTTAGTGATTAAATAAAAAGAAAAAAGAAACAAAAGCAACAAGGAGGGAGGGTCCACTTTTCAGTATTGTAGTCAGTTCGCTGCTTACCACAGCTTGTATGTGTGGTTGATTGTGTAGAAGATAAAGGGGTGTTGAGATGGTGGGTTGAATATAAGGTCTTTAAAACGTGGTGGGGAACTTGGGCGTCACATTCCTTTAATCTCAGTACTTGGGAGACACAGGCAGGCAAAACTGAGTTTAGAGTCTTTGCCATATTTGATATGGTAACTGAACTTATTTTGTAAACATTATTAATGGAATCTTTTTGTCCTGGTTTTAGTGTTTTGAGTGGGGCTAAGTATACTTAATTCATACTCCTTTTTTTTTTAAAATCTTCTTTTAAGATTTATTTTATTTATTATATGTAAGTACACTGTAGCTGTCTTCAGACACTCCAGAAGAGGGCGCCAGATCTCGTTAAGGATGGTTGTGAGCCACCATGTGGATGCTGGGATTTGAACTTAACACCTTCGGAAGAGCAGTCGGGTGCTCTTACCCGCTGAGCCATCTCACCAGCCCAATTCATACTCCTTTTAATAGTGAAAGGTCCTCTGGGCTCTTTGCATATTGGCTGATAAAATGGATCTATATAATGACATGGGGGGGGGGTATAGATTTCCTTAGAAGAGTGATTCTCAGAAGAGGCTACACTGTAAAGTAACTCAGGGAGCTCCTAAGTACATACAGGTGTCCCTCGGTACTCTCTTCTAACCAGTCTAGAGAGAGTGTGTGTTATATAGTGATACTTTATAACAAAAGGTCTAAATTGTAACTCAACTTGAGAGGGCTGCTTAGAGAACTTTCTTGGAATTGGCTTTTGCTGGAGTTAGTTTGGGTAGTACATTTGTTTTGGTATGTGCTTTCTGCTAAAAAACAAAACAACCCCCCCAAACCAAACTAACCCTCCCCCCCAAAACAACAGAAAACCAGAAATTAGGACCAGAGATTTGGCTTAGTGGGTTAAAAGCATTTCCCCTCTAAACCATCTGAGTTTGATCCTGGACCCCTTTGGGAGAACCAAAACTAGAAACTTGTCCTCTAACCTCACACGTAGATACTGGTCTACATGGACACTACCATCATAGAATAAAAACAAGAATTAATTCCCTAACCTTTTTGATTTACATAGCTTAAAGCATCACTTATATAGCAGTGCTTAAAGTTCTGGTAGTTGAAAGAAATATTTTGTGTCAAGACAACTCAGATTTTGATTTTGATTTATGTGTATGAGTGTTTTGCCTACCTGTCTGTCCGTGTACCATGTGAGTGCCTGGTGCCTGAGGAGGACAGAAGATGGCATCAGATCCTTAGGAAGTCAAGATCTGGAGTTATGTGTGATTGTGAGCCACTCTGTGGGTGCTGGGAACAGAGTCCAAGGTCCTCTGTGGGAGCAGAAAGTGCTCCCTAATTTATGAACCATCTCTCCATTCCCAAAGACAAGTTTAAATGCAGTTTATAAGCAGTATATTGTTGTTATCCATTCATAGATTCCAAAGTAGTTACTGTGATCGGAATCTTTAGTATTTTAGACAGTCTTAAAATTCTGAAATAGTTGCAGTTACCTCAGCCACTTGCTACACATATACAATACTGTACTGTGACTTTGTATGTGCACTGCCATTTTATTCTTTCTGTAAGCCTACATTTCTGGTTTAATTTAGTTAGTTAGTTTGGCCTCCCAAATGCTGTGATCAAAGGCATGTGCCACCACCTATGCACAGCCTATTTATTTATACTTTAAAAAATAACTTTTGAATGGTGTGTGGGGGTGGGTGGGGTGGGTGTGTGGTGGGGGAAGGGGAGTACGAATATGTGAGGGTGAGTTCCTGTGGAGTCCAGAACTAGGTTTCAGATTCCTCTAGAACAGGAATAATCTATCAGGTAGTGGTGACCTGTCTGATATTGGTGATAGGAACCAAACGGTAGGATTTCTTTGTGTAGTCCTTGCTGTCCTAGAACTTAATTTGTAGGCCAGGCTACAAACTTGCAGAAATCTGCCTACCAGTCTTCTGAGCACTGGGGTTAAAGGTGTGTGCCACCACTACCCAGCCTGGGTGTAAATACTCTTAATCTCTGTGTGCCATCTGCCTACCAGTCTTCTGAGCACTGGGGTTAAAGGTGTGTGCCACCACTACCCAGCCTGGGTGTAAATACTCTTAATCTCTGTGTGCCATCTTTCAGATGTCTGTTTAGTTTCTGATTCCTTGACCTTTTCCAAAACTGCCTGATTTTGAAACCTGGCCTGGCAGGTTACTGTGTGGATTTTGTGTTTCAGCATGGTCATCTGTAAATTAGGGATAGAGAAGTCTCTTTTTATAGAGTTAGAATTGAGATTAAACTGGGCTTTATGGTAAGTGTTGAGAACAGTGTCAGACGTGCAGTGATACTGTTATCACACAGTTTTGATTTATTACTTAGGTACTCAAGTTTTTTTTTTTTATTGTTTGAAAGATTAGTGAAATGTTTTTAAAAATTAATGTTATTTGCTTTGTTTTCTCAACTAACATATAAGTCAATCACCTTTTATTTGAGGATGTGAGTAGTTCCATTTTTATCCTTTAGTACTATAATAGGAAAATCCCACTTTAAAAAGGTTTCAGATCTAGCCTGGTCTCTATTTCAGTTAACTCTGAACTTCAAGCTTCCTCTCCTAGGGGTTAAAATAATAGCTTGCCATAAGGAATCAAGAACTGGGGGCTGGGGAGATGGCTCAGAGGGTAAGAGCACTGGCTGCTCTTCCAGAGGTCCTGAGTTCAAATCCCAGCAACCACATGGTGGCTCACAACTACCCATAATGAGATCTGACGCTCTCTTCTGGTGAGTCTGAAGACAGCTACAGTGTACTTATGTACATTAATAAATAAATCTTTGGGCTGGAGCGAGCAGGGACTGAGTGAGCAGAGTTGACCGGAGCAAGCAGAGATTCTAAAAATTCAATTCCCAACAACCACATGAAGACTCACAACCATCTGTACAGCTACAGTGTACTCTTATACATAAAATAAAATTAAATAAATCTTTTTTTTTTTTAAACCCTCTTCTTAAAAAAAAAGGAATCAAGAACTGGTTATGAGGCTGGCTTGTGGTGCACACCTGTAAAGCCAGCTTTGGTAGGGAGGCTGAGGTAAAAGGATTGTGAGATTGCAGGTCATTCTGGGCTATTAAGTGAGATTTTTATCTCAAAAACAGAAAACCTCAAACCAACCAGGTCTCCCAAGAAAGGTTTTTAGAAGAGGGGGAAAAAGGGTATGTGTAAATATGCCTACAAAACTACAATAGAAGTTCTTCCATTTGGCAAATAATGTTTTCAGTTTTTGTAGATGCTGCTGCTAGGTGATAGATCAGATTGTTTCCAGTCTTAGTGTTTTTTTCTTTTTTTTTATAAATCTTTTTTTTTCCCTTGTTCCGGTCAACCCCGCTCTCTCTGCTCGACCCCACTTGCTCTGGCCAGCCCCACTTGCTCCTGGCCACCCCGTACGGCCCCGCTTGTTCCAGCCAGCCCCGCTCGCTCCGATCCGGTTTGGCCTCGCTCGTTCAGGCCGTCCCCGTTCGGCCCCACTCTTGGCCCCACTCGCTCGGGCCCTGCTAGCTCCGGCGTCCCCGCTTGCTCCGGCAGTCCCCGTTTGGCTCCGCTCGCTCTGGACAGCCTGGCTTGCTCCGGTTTGTCTCTCCAGTCCAAGGATTCATTTCTTATTATTCTTCATAAGTATGCTGTAGCTGACTTCAGACGCACCAGAGGAGGGCGTCAGATCTTGTTACGGGTGGTTGTAAGCCACCATGTGGTTGCTTGGATTTGAACTCATCACCTTCGGAAGAGCAGTCGGGTGCTCTAACCCGCTGAGCCATCTCACCAGCCCTTAGTGTTTTTTTCTTAAGCTGTAAATACCCAGTGCAGAAAAACACAAAGTGGCTAGAGAGATGGCTCTACTAGTACCAGTTGCCGAGCTCGATAGCTTAGATTCCATATTTGGAGCCCACATGGTAGAGAGAACTGACTCCTGCAAGTTATCCACAAAAGCTGCATATGCACCATGGTTCTTGCACGCACACACACACACACACACACACACACACCATTTTTTTTTAAAGGGATGGATGTATTGTTCATCATTCTTGCCTAGAGAGGGTCCAACACATTCTTTTGGCCTCATTGTGTACCTGTATGAGTGAACAAATAAATGAATGAAGACATGATGCTGGAGAGTCTAGGGTAGGGAGCAGGGTAGCTAGCCAGGGTGGTTCTGAAACAGGTACTGGTGATACTGAGAGAGGCTGGTGGACAGCATCTGCTTGGCTTTGTTCACCTCAGCAATTTGTTCTGAGTTTGTGCCCCCTTCAAATAATGAAATACACTTTTAAAAACTAAAAAGCATGAAGGAATGAACAGAACAAAAGCTGATCTTTTTTTTTCTCTTATAGCTATGATCTTATTGTATTTAAACTCTGAATTCTCCCACTGAATATTCTTGCTGTGCCCCATAAATTTTTGGTATGTGCTGTTTTATTTTCATTCATCTTTAAAGTTTTCCAAGTTCTCTGTTGTGCTAGATTCTTGATTACAGTTCTATTAAATTTTACTTTTGTTGTAATTTTACTTGTCACTCTTTAAAAATGTCATCACATGTAGTCACATGAAAGATAATCTGATAATTTGTGGCCTAACATACAGAAAATACTATGTATGGGGAAACTGAATGTTTCTGCTGTTGGGGAAGTGTTTTGTGCATGACTGGAGAGAACTGTTTTTTTTTTTTAAATATTGGGTCTTTATTTGTTGTTAGCAGCAAGCTACTCCAGAAACACCTGAAAAGTGACTTGCTCCATGGACTTAGAGTAATGCCCAAGGGCAAAATTGGCAAGTTTATCACAGTTTAATTTGAAGTCTTCCTTCAAAAGATGTAAGCCTTCAAAACAGTCACATGAGACAGATCCTGCCAGTGTAGTTGTACAGCTGAGGGAGACAGATCCTGCTGCCCGTGTAGTTGTACATCTCAGGGAGACAGAGTCTTCTGTTGCATCCCCATCTTCCTGAATTCTCTGTGAGGATTATTTTAGAAGTAGTCTTACTTGGGCTGTCCCCACTTGCTCCTCCAAGAAAGAGTTATAGAACTGCAGCCCTTTTCACCTCATCTGTTTATTAGTTTTAAGGTGAGGTATGCTTAATGCTCTTTGAATAGCACTTGAGGAAATGTGCTACCTATATTAGAAAACTGAGACCTGAGGGAGGCAGGTGAGAGGTATTCAACTTGCCTCAAGCCATTAGCTGTAAGATTGGATGTTGGACCCAAATTAGACTTATTCCAAAGCTTCTCTTTTAGTTGCTACCTTGTACTCCTTTCTGTAATTAAGTAAACATTGCATGTTATAATAATATCAAGACAGCAAGTGGAAAGTGCTGAAGGAGAACTGGAATTTCTGTTTTGGGGTTTGGACAAATGCTTCATGCAAAGATGATTTAAGATGGATCTTGAAAAGAAGGACATTCTTAACTAGGGGAAGCACTGCAAAAGCATGGGTGTTCTGTACAAGTGATGTGGATTTGAAATGTAATGGGCACTTTGGATCAAGTGAGCAGTTTGGAGTTGATTCTTTGTCTTATTATTGACTTAAACAGTAGAGCAATGACACCTGGCTGGTGTGGTTTTTGTGGATCTAGTGGAGAATGGTTTGGAAGTTGGGGAACCCTAAGTGTAACTGAGAGTCCATCTCAGCTTATTTCATTGAGATGTTAGGATTTAGAAGTATAACTAGATTAAAAAAATTCTGAGATAGTTTGGACTGTTTATTTCTTATATATTTATTTCCCTTTAACTGATTTCTGTTCCCTTTAAAGTTATTTGGTGATTACAGTTATAGTTTGGGAACTGAGTGTAGTGAAAAAGATTGGGATGAAAAGAAGTTGGGGGGCGGTGGTGGTGAGATGGCTCAGCGAGTAAGAGCACTGACTGCTCTTCTGAAGGTCCTGAGTTCAAATCCCAGCAACCACATGGTGGTGCACAACCACCATGAAATTGTGAGATCTGACGCCCTATTCTGGTGCGTCTGAAGTCAGCTACAGTGTACTTATGTATAATAATAAATAAATCTTTGGGCCCGAGCAAGTGGGGCCAACCAGAGTGAGCAGAGGTCCTAAAAATTCAGTTCCCAGCAACCACATGAAGGCTCACAACCATCTGTACAGCTATAGTATATACTCATATACATAAAATAAATAAATCTTAAAAAAAATGTCTGTGGGTGTTTTACTTGTGTGTATGTCTGTGTATCTAATAGTTATGTCTGGTGCTTCTGGAGGCCAAAAGAGGGCACTGGTTTTCCTGGAACTAAAGCTACCAAATTGGTAAGCTAGCCTGTGGTTGTCGCAAATCATAATCAGGTACTGACAGCAGCAAATGCTGAGCCATCTCTCCAGCTTTCCGATCCTCTTTTTAAAATAGCGAGTTTAGTTATCTCGGGGTTTGTTTTGAGGCTGTTTGTTTATTAAATTAGAAAGAAAAACTGGTTGATATTAGCTTTGTGTTCAAAGCAGTTATGAGCTGCCATGTGGGTGCTGGGAACCCAGGTCCTTGGTAAGAGGAACAAGTGTTCCTAACTGCAAAGCCATCTCTCCAGCTATATATTTTATTAATGTATATACTTAATCTAGGACATGTGATCATTTTAAGATTTTAGATCTTGAAGGGATGTTAGAGATTGAAGAAATGTATGATTGTTCAGGAAAAAAAATTCTGTGTGTTCTGTCCTGACAGAAGGAGGTTATGTATCAGACATGCAGTGTTTGCATAGAGGAAACTAGCTGGGGATTTGTTTGCAGAAGAAATTAGGGTACATTCAGGCTTTCTAGATTTGACAAACATTGGGTTTGTAAGATGTAAAATTGCTTTTTTTAAATGCCAGATTGCATATATATTTGATCTTGGAAGAACCTGAAAAGTTAAAGATTAGATTAATTTTCTCCAAATTAAAAAAAAAATTAAATCATGGGTATATGTGTGGGTTTGTGTATGTGCATGAAAGGGACCCCAGAAAGCCAGTGTCTCCTTGGAGCTGAAGCTACACTTCTCTGCAAGAAGAATAAATACTCTTAATTATTAAGCCATCCCTCCAGGGACTCTCCCTTTTCTCTTTTTCCTCTCTAAATCTTACTTTTTAGTCCTTGCTGGCCCCAAACTCAGATCCACCAGCATCTGTCTCTTGAGTCCTCAGATTAAAGCCGTGTACTACCATGCAAGGCTGTTTTCTCAGGTACTTGTTCTCTAAGTCATACCTTTTATTCAGGCATAAAGTTTTACATACATACACACACACAGACACACGGAGGGGGACGGGTGGGGGTGGGGGTATAACAAGGACGCTCTGAGTCCTCCTCCTTTGCCCAGCCTTTAGATGTCACTCCAGCAACCACATGGTGGCTCACAACCATCCTTAATGAGATCTGGCGCCCTCTTCTGGAATGCCTGAAGACAGCTACAGTGTACTTACATATAATAAATAAAATCTTTAAAAAAAAAAAAAAAAATTTCCTGGATGTAGCTAGGCTGTGGTGGCAGAGATCTCATTGGTTCAAAACTGAAACACATGGCTTAAAGTCATAAAGAGCATGGTGGTGATAGTGTATGCCTTTAATCCCTGCACTTGGGAGGCAGAAGTAGGCGGATCCCTGAGTTCAAGGTCAGCCTAGTCTACTGAGGGAGTTATAGGACAGGGCTGCATAGAGAAACTGTCTTGAAAACAACATTTTTCTGGGTCTAGTGAGATGGCTCAGCAAGTTTTATGAAGGGAATTTGATTTCTGGAACCCGTATGCTAGAAGGTGAGAGCTGAGTTCTGCGGGTTTCCTCCAACTTCACATGCATAGTCCTTTGTCACCCCCTTCTGTAAATAAAAATGTAAATAGAAATGTAAAAACCAAACCGAAACAGACCAAAAAAACAAAAAACAAAACAAAAAAAGAAACAAAACACCATTTCCCATCATTACCCAGATCCTTTCTTTTGGCTTTTTTGAGACAGGGTTTCTCTGTATAGCCCTGGCTGTCCTGGGACTTACTCTGTAGACCAGGCTGACCTCGAACTCAGAAATCCACCTGTCTCTGCCTCCCAAGTGCTGAGATTAAAGGCATGTGCCACCACTGTTGGGTCAGACTCTTTATCAGTGAGAAGTGTTGTACCATGCCTGCCAAGGCCACATTGTTTCCTTGAAAGTTCATGTTCATACTCTTTTTTTTTTTTTTAGTTTTTCGAGACAGGGTTTCTCTGTATAGTGCTGGCTGTCCTGGAACTCACTTTGTAGACCAGGCTGGCCTCAAACTCAGAAATCCTCCTGTCTCTGCCTCCCAAGTGCTGGGATTAAAGGCGTGTGCCACCACCGCGCGACATGTTCAGACTCTTGAAAAAAAATACTCCTTACTGTTTGTAATTGTGTTTTGTCATGGATGAAGGAATTTTGTCATAAAGATTCCAAGATTTTTTTCAACTTTGGACTTTTGATCATGTAGTTCAGTCTAGTAATTGTTGATTAGTAGTATTCATTGGTTGACATTAGAGGTACAGAAAATAATAAAATGGTAAATACAGTAAACATGGTCCTGTTTGGGTAACTTGCATGAGGTATAGATTTAGATGCCTGAGTTACTCTGTTCAGAGTACTCTAAAGAGAGGGTAAGAGGAATGAAAACAAATGCTATGAAGGTTAGCTGGATAGAGTATTAGCATCTAGTTGAGGTAATAGTGCCAAACTAAAGGTTAGGAAAGTTTTAAATATTTAAATTTGTTTTTCTGATCTATTTTTGTGTATATGTATATTGCCTGCATGTATGTATATACACTATGTATGTGCATGCAGTTAGAAGAGAGCATTGGATCTCTTGGAAGTGTATTTATAGGCAAGTGTGAGCTGCCATGTGTGTCTTGGTAATCAAACCTGGGTCAACTGAGGGAGCAGCCAATATGCTAACTGCTACCCCCCAGAGAAGGTTTTATGAAGTTGGTGGATTTTGTGGGGCAGGGTTTGATACAGGTTTTCACTATGTATCCCAGGCTGGTCTTGAACTTCAGCAGTCCTTCTGCCTTAGAGTTAAGAATGCTGGAATTAAGACTGGAGAGATAATCCAGAGGACCCAGGTTTGATCCCAGCACCCACATGGCAACTTATAACCAACCATAACTCCAGTTCCAGAGGATCTGATATTTGCTTCTAGCCTCTGAAGGTATCAGGATGCAAGTGGTATACAGACAGACATGCAGGCTTGAATAATAGTGATAAAAATAGTATGAACAAATGTGGGATATGTTCAAAAGGTACATCAGATCAGTTGGGACCTGGACTCATGAAGTGAAAAAAATGTGAAGAACACAACTGAAGTCATAAAGCCCCCTGTATGCCCAGCTGAAGAGTTTATAAGTCACTTTTGCCAGCAGCACTGTGTGCCAGTCAGTAGACTCTTCCATAATGAGAGCATACAGAATCTAAGAGGCAGTGATCTAAACAGCTGTGCCAGACATGCTGCTTGAAGTACAACCTTTCCTGGCAGTAGAAGCACACAATCCTAGGGGATTTTTATATCTGACTTGTTTCACTTGAGCTTTAAGCTTTTATGTTACCGTTATTAAAACTAAGTTGTTTTTATGGCAGAATAATATTTTACCAGAATATTCTACATGTTGTCCATCTGTTGAAGAGTACATGAAACTGTCCACTAGTGCAGTGAGCAGTGGTATGTATCAGGGTGTTTGGAGGTTTTTTTTTCCTAACATAATATTTTTATTGATTATTTGGGAATTTCTTATCCTACACTCTGATCACACTCAATTTGCAGTCCTCCCAGGTGTCCCTGTATGTCTCCACCCTACAAAAAGTCCAATTTGTGTTGCTTATATACTCAGTGGAGCAGCCCCTTAAAGCAAAATGGGTCCTTCCCCCTCCCTACCCCGCCCCTCCCAAGCCATCAATGTGTTTGGATTTTTATGAGCTCTTATGAGAAGGTTTTTAGGAGTGGAATTGCTGGTCAAACCCTGTGTTTACCTTTTGGAGGAACTGTCAGACTTGTCCACAATGGCTGCATCGCTTTAGATTCTTGCCAGCAGTTTTTACATAGCTGCACTAATGCTTCCTCCCTCCTCCCTTTTGTAATTGTTGTTATCTTAATGGATTTGAAGTGATATACTTTTTCCCTAATTTTTTTTTTTTTTTTTTTTTTTTTTTGGCTTTTTCAAGACAGGGTTTCTCTGTATAGCCCTGGCTGTCCTGGAACTCACTCTGTAGATCAGGCTGGCCTCGAACTCAGAAATCCGCCTGCCTCTGCCTCCCAAGTGCTGGGATTAAAGGCGTGTGCCACCACTGCTTGGCGTTTCCCTAATTCTTAATAATACTGAGAGGTTTTGTTTGTTTTGTTTGCTTTTGTTTTGAGGGTTTTTTTGTTTTGTTTTGTTTTTTGTTTTTTTTTGTGCCCTCTGGCCATTTGTATGTCTATTCAGGTCCTATGCCCATTTTTGTTTTTTATTTTATTTTTGTGTTTATTTGTAAGAATTATTTATATATTTTTGTTAGATAAATAATTGCAAGTATTTTGTCTCATTTTCTCTTTACTTTTTTTCTTGGTAATGACCTTTAATGAACCTAAACCCAGAAGCTTTAATTTTGTAAAGTACAATTTATTTTTCTTGTTTATATTACTGGAATAACACTGCCAATTTCAAGGTTATAAAAATGTTATTTTTTTCCCCTAAGAAATGTAATGGCTTTAATTCTTGAAACTTTTGAATATTTGGAATTAATTTTTGGTTCAAAATCAGATAAAAAATGAATTCAACCTAGACTTGGATTTAAAAAAAAAAAGACTGGGGTCAGAGAGATGGCTCAATTAGAGCACTGCCTGCTCTTCTAGAAGACCCAGGTTCAATGCCTAACATCAATATGGCAGCAAGCAACCATCTGAATGTAATACCAGTTCCAAAATATCTGATGTTCTTTTCTGGTCTCTTCCAGTACTACACATGCATGCAGTACACACGCAGTGCATACATGCAAGCAAAACACCTATATGCAAACAAAAAATACATTTGCTGACAGTAACATTGAATATACAGGGAACTTGGAAATAATAACTTCTTGAGAGGCCAAAAAGATGGCTCAGTAGTTGAAGAGGCCTTACTGCTCCTGCAGAGGACCTGGGTTCAGTTCTCAATACCCTCATAGTGGCTCACAGCCAACTCTAACTCCAGAGGATCCAACACCCTCTTCTAGGTCTCCATTAGCACCAGACATGCATGCATAAAGCAATGTTTGCATATGGGTGTTTTGCTTGCATGTATGCACTGCGTGTGTACTGCATGCATGTGTAGTACTGGAAGAGACCAGAAAAGAACAACAGATATTTTGGAACTGGTATTACATTCAGATGGTTGCTTGCTGCCATATTGATGTTAGGCATTGAACCTGGGTCTTCTAGAAGAGCAGGCAGTGCTCTAATTGAGCCATCTCTCTGACCCCAGTCTTTTTTTTTTTTAAATCCAAGTCTAGGTTGGCCTCAGATCTAGTGATCATTGTGTTTGAGTCTCTTGCTTAGTTGGGGTTCTTAGGCAAATGGTCCAGTGCCTGTCTCATATTAAAGCTATTTTGTGTCACCTAACAGTTTTTTTTTAGAAAACTCTTTTATTCAGACATGTTGGCACATAACTATAGCTCACTTTATAGACCAGACTGATCTCGAACTCACAGAGATTTGCTTGCCTCTGCCTCCAGAGTACTGAGATTAAGGGCATGAGCTACCATGCTTGGCTCAAATGATTTCAGTTGTATTAGTGATATACTGCTTTTGGGTTTGAATGTGATATTAGAAAATTTCCTATGAGTGCTAAATATAACATATTACATTAAGTATATGTACTAAAACCACATATTGCATTTTTTAAAAGATTTTATTTATGTGTAAGCTTTTGTGTTATGTGTGTGCACATGTATGTGCACATGTGTTTGGGAGCCTCCAGGAAAAGGTATTAGGTCTCCTGGAGCTGGAATGACAGATCCTTATGAATACTCTGTTGTAGGTACTGAGAACTGATCTCAGGTCCTCTGTAAGAGCAGCAGATGCTCTTAACTGATGAGTCATCTCTCCTGCTCCAGCCATAGTATTTTTAAAGTGGTTTTTAAACAAAATTTGCTTGCAGTGGCAACCAATACTTGCAATTGAGACTATACCCCTAGGGATGATTATGTCTTTTACTGATTTGCCTTTAGATGACATGCAAAAAATGGCAGATAAACATTTACTAAAATTATTCAGAGTTTTCTTCACAGGTCTTTTGTTGTTGATGTTTGGTTTTTAAAATGTTTTAAAATAGAGTTCTCTTTGTATCTAAAGGATACTTTTAGAAGATTGTTGTAGAAAAACTTGCTTGTTTGTTGTATTGATCACTTCTGTTGCTGAAATGAAACACTGTGATCAAGATAATTTATAGAAGGAAGGTTTTATTTGGCATATGGTTCCAGCGGGATAAGAGTCTGTTTGTTGGGGAAGCATGGGAACAAGCAGCAGGCTAGAGCAAAAGGCTGAGGGTTTACCTCTTCAACTCCAAATTCAAGAAGCGAGAGTAAACTTCAGAATGGTGTGAGAGTCTTTAGATTTTCAAAGCCTACTTCCAGTGACATACCTCCTCCAACAAGGCCTCTCCTAATAGTGCCATCACTTGGGGACCAAGTATCAAAACATCACCCATTTTACTTTTTAATTGATTTAAAAAACTGTAGACAATGAACAGGTATTGCCCAAGTGAGTTGAAACACTGTCAGCAAGATGCAGAGAGGCATCAGATAACCAGAAAACTAACATTCTCAAACTTCTAGGAATGTTGAATATAATCTTTAATTTTTATTACTATTTTCTGGGTACTATAAGATTTAGGGAATGCTTAAGAACTTACTACTTTAGAAAAATGGCACGTTTTTGATCTTTTAATTGTAATTAAATAAATTGCATCTATCATTTTCTTATTAAGGTTAGTAACTTGCATACAGGTATATTCTAAAAATTATTTCTCTGTTTTTATAGTCTTTAAACTATCAAATATGTACTGATATACCTATTTAACTGAAAACTTAAATCAGATCTCTTTGAGAGTCTTACTTAGGTGATGGCTTTTGCTAGTTAGGTTATAACCTATATGATTCCTTATATTTAATTTTAGAAACTATATTATAAAAGACCCTTGTAAATGAATAAAAATAAATATCAAAATTAACCAGACCAAAAGTTTATATGATGTAGTGAATTTCTATAGTAAGCATTTGAAATGTAACCTGTGGAGTTTTACATTAAGTTTTACACTTTAAGTATCAAATATATTTTATATACTTATCCACCACCAAACCTAGCAAATCCAGGCAGAATTAGAACTAGAATCTTTCATAACATGTATCTGTAAAGGGAAAACTTGCTTCCTTTTCTGTAAATGTATAATTTCTTTAAAAAGCATGTCTTAGGGTCTGGAAAGATGGCTCAGAGGTTAAAAGCACTTATGTTCTTGCAGAGGACTCAGGACTCAGTTCCCAGCATCCACATGATTGCTCATAACCACGTGTGACCATTTCTCCTAATATGTAACTGTCTTCTATAATATTCACCGATTGATGTAAACATTCTTTAAAAGTGTAAGGTACTATTTTTAGGGTCCGAGGGCATGGCTTGGAAGGTATGTATTTTGCACAGCTGAAGACCATGTGTGTTCTTTTGGCCAGGGACATTAGGAGAAACTTCCTTTGATTAGATTAAGCTGTCTGGTTCATATCATAGACTTCAGCATTATTATTATTATTATTATTATTATTATTATTATTATTATTATTATACAGTCTTATAAGGGGATTTTTAGTTTTATACTTGAAAATGGGAGTCCATTGAAACTTAATGAAAAGCAGATTAAAACTTTACAATGGCATTATTTTTTAAAGTTCATCATTTAACCATGAAAGCCAGAAAATTTAACATTACTGTATTTTACTGTCAGACCTCATTCAGGTTTTATCATTGGTCTCAATGATGTCTTTTGTAGCAAAAATTCAAGTTCTGAACTATACATGACATTTAGTTGACATGTTTCTTTAGTCTTCCTTTTAGTCTGGACTAGTTCTTTATCTTTCCCTGACTTTAAATATTATAGGCCAATTATTTAAAAGAATGAACTTAAATTTGGGTTGTCTGGTACTTTTTCATGATTGGATTCAGATTTTATATGTGATGAGCCCGTCTTTTCATTGTATTTTTGTCAGATGGTATATAATTTCAGTTTGCTCTTTTACTGGCATTATTCATTGGTCACTTAAAGTCTTGTCTGTCAGGTTTTTTGTATTAAATTTTTGTTGCTGTTGTAACCGATCATCACATATAGTGGCTTAAAACAGCACAGATTTATTCTTGCATAGTTTTGGATGCTACAAGTACAATGGGTTTTACTAGAAAGTAATGATGTTGCTGGGGTTTACTACTCCTGGGGCGAGGGGACCTTGAAGTATAATTTGCCGACCATTTCCCGCTTCTAGAGACAGTCTATATTCCTTGTGGCCCCTTGCTCATCTTCAAAAGAGCATCAGTCAAATCTTTGGATTCTTTTTTCTTTTTTTTTTTTTTCTCTTTATTAGATATTTTCTTCATTTACATTTCAAATGTTATCCAGAAATTTCCCCTTACCCTCCCGCATCCCCGCCCTGCTCCCCTACCCACCCCCTCCCACATAATGGCCCTGGCGTTCCCCTGTGCTGGGGCATATAAAGTCTGTATGACCAAGGGGCCTCTCCTCCCAATGATGGCCAACT
>LR755246.1:0-59723 GCA_902729485.2 Mus minutoides | reverse complement strand
TTGATTTTCTGGTGTCCACCTTCTTGAGTTCTTTATATATATTGGATATCAGTCCCCTATCTGATTTAGGATTGGTGAAGATCCTTTCCCAGTCCGTTGGTGGCCCTTTTGTCCTGTTGACAATATCTTTTGTCTTACAGAAGCTTTGCAACTTTATGAGGTCCCATTTGTCAATTCTTGATCTTACAGCACAAGCCTTGTGCTGGTTGAAGGACCTCCACATAAAACCAGAGACACTGAAACTTATAGAGGAGAAAGTGGGGAAATGCCTCGATGATATGGGCACTGGGGAAAAATTCCTGGCCATTGCTGTTCTATTCAGGAATTTTTCCCCAGTGCCCATATCTTCGAGGCTTTTTCCCACTTTCTCCTCTATAAGTTTCAGTGTCTCTGGTTTTATGTGGAGGTCCTTCAACCACTTAGACTTGACCTTCGTACAAGGAGATAAGAATGGGTCAATTCCCAGTCTTCTACATGATAACCGCCAGTTAGTTTTAGCTCCCTTGTCAAAGATCAGGTGACCGTAGGTGTGTGGATTCATTTCTGGGTCTTCGATCCTATTCCATTGATCTACCTGTCTGTTGCTGTACCAATACCATGCAGTTTTTATAACGATTGCTCTGTAGTACAGCTTGAGGTCAGGCATGGTGATTCCACCAGAGGTTCTTTTATTGTTGAGAAGAGTTTTTGCTAATCTAGGTTTTTTGTTATTCCAGATGAACTTGCTATGGATTCTTTTTTTTTTTCTATCTTTAGCTGCCATGTCTCTCTGAGAAGCATATTTGATTATAGTTGGACCTACTCGAATAACTTCCCCGTTTCAAGATCCTTAATTCACTTATCTGAAAATCCATTTGTCATTTTAAGATCACTTGCTAGTTCCTTGCGTGAGGATGTTGCCATCTTGGACTGCTTGCTTCCAGTTTGGAAAGTTACCCTTTTCCTTGTGGTAATTAATATTTGGTGGGAAGGTAGAGAGATTTTTGGTTTCTGGGTATTGAGATTTCTGGTTCCAATTGTTTAGAGGCCAGACTCTGTATACCGTGTTCACTGCTACTGGGATTTTGATGCCTAGTCTTACTTAGTTTACAGTGGCAGGGAATACATAGGAGAGCAGTGTCTGTACTAATATAGTAATTCATATGGGTACTTTCAATTCCAGACTAATAGTCCAGGCTTAGTATCCTATCTTTTCATATTTGTCATTATCTTCTCTGAGGTGGAAAGTAGACTTTAGCTTTTGATATATTAACTTTTTTGGTCAGTCTACCTGTGTATATAAAACTCCTTCTCTGTTACCACCTCTTCTTCTATTGGGATCCTTCTTCATTACATTGATACTCCTGCTAGGTAACATGTGGATGCTTTTATCACACTCTTTACTAGTAGGGCAGTGAACTTCCTAACTGGTGGGATTTTTTGTTTTTTTGTTTTTGTTTGTTTGTTTGTTTGGTTTTTTGAGACAGAGCTTCTCTATTTAGCCCTGGCTGTTCAGGTAGTCCAGGTTGCTGGCCTCAGATTCACAGAGATCTGCCTGTCTATGTCTGCCTTCCCCTTCCAAGTGCTGGTATTAAAGGTGTATGCCACCACTTCTGTCTTAGAAGAGTATTTGCCCGAGTCTATATGTTTTATGAGCCATATGTAGGCAGTTCCCACAGAGGACTGAAGAAGGTGTCACCTGGAGTTAACAGACAGTTGTGAACTGCCATGTACCCACATGCCTTGGTATACATGTGGACATTAGGAGAACCTACAGGAGTTACTTCTCTACTTCTACCGTATGGATACCAGGGATGGAACAGGTTGGCAGAATTGGTGGTCAGTGCCTCACTGGCCCTGTGTGCCAAATTGCTTTACTTACTTGGTATCTCATGTAAAGAGTTCAGTTTTGTATATATTTTAAAAATACGGTAAACAGCAACAACAACACCTCTAGAAAACAAAGCAAAAAACAGAATTAGCCCAGCTACACAATCCCAACTTTGTTGGGAACATTCCAGGCATCATAGCTAGGAGCTGTGGAATTTTTGAGCATGTCTTTTTTTCCCCTAAAGATGGTTTGGTCTGTTGACCTTAGCTGCACTTTGATCATAACTCCAAAGCTATGTTCTGAACTGCTGAGCCATCTTTCCAGCCCTGTGAACAATTTTTTTTAATCTAAGGAGGAGTTATTTAATACAAGATTAGTAAAACAGAGCATAACATTTTAGGTTTGGTTAAAATTTTTAATTGAATTGCAGTTTTTCATAGTGACTAAAATAACTTTTGTCACAACTCTTTTTTTTTCCGTGACAGGGTTTCTCTGTGTAGTCTTGGCTGTCCTGGAACTCACTCTGTAGACCAGGCTGGCCTCGAACTCAGAAATTCGCCTGCCTCTGTCTCCTGAGTGCTGGGATTAAAGGCATGTGCCACCTCACCCAGCTTTGTCACAACTCTTACACAAACCTGTCTTAAGTTCTTACAGATTGGGCCTACTTCCCCAATTTAACAAAATAATTAAAACTTGTGATACTGAATTTTATTGTCCAATAGTATATTGGCTGTCAGTTGATTTTCACATTAAAACTATAAATTCTGTTAATTTTATATTTTTAGTATATACAATTTGAACCTTCTTGGTTAAAATATATCTTATCAGGTAATTATTTCTCTACTTGAAGAATGTTGTTTATCCTTGGTTCCTAAATAGCCATATTTTAACTACTTTATACTTTTTGTTCAATACAAGGCGAGAATAGGAGTGACATATTTAGACAACTGATTATATGACCAAGACATTCTATGTTTAAATTAGTTTCTAAATTTTCAGAGAAGTTTCACGTGAAAAATACTTGTTTTTTAGTTAAAAATCTCTAGGTATTACTTGTTTTACAGACAACTTAGCATAGTTTATGAATTTTTATAGGGATTATATAAATAGGCAGGACATAAGTTTCGACAAGAAGTTAGGGTAATAATGAAGGTTAGTATGATATTAACTCTGGTTCAGCTTTTATTGTAGAAAATAATTTAACTCATCTTTTCTTTCTTGACAGAGCAAATTCGATTAAAGAATATCAGAAAAGTATATGGAAGATGTATGTGGTATCGTTTACGGTTATTAAAACCCCAGCCAAATATTATTCCTACAGTAAAGTAAGTAATGGATTTCAATAACAAAACATACTGAGTACTTACTCTTTTCTAGGTTTCATAGGGAATTGGAGGATGGCTTACATATGTGGCTGTAAAGAAATTGTGGCCTATGAGAGAAGTGAGGTTTGGATAGTAAGCTTGAGAGCTGTGAATAGATTAGAAGTCAAATGAAAAGGTATGTAGTCAGCTGTTGTCTGAAGACTGTATGTCATGTGTTAGAATTGGAGTTTTATGTTGAGGTCTATATGGAAATAAAGATTTTAGCATGATCAGATGTGTATTTCAAGGGATAACTAAAGTTTATTAGCACATGTGTTACCAGATGCTTAAAATGTTTATTTGATTCTGTATTACCTTCAAGATGTTTATTGTTTTCCTTAGGCTGTGGCTAAGAAGTGAATTGATTTGGCTAAGATCATGCAGTAAACAGTGGTGGAGCAGAGCCTCCTCCCCCTTTATTTTGGCAGGCTTATTTGCTTAGACCAGTCACTGGAATGTGTTTAATTCTGTGAGGCTTTATATCAAGTCAGTAATTCAGAGTCACTAGATTATCTAGGACAGAAACTGGAAGTTGCTACTGCTGAAGAGTGTCTGGTAAATTACTGGTCTACCTGCTCAAAAGAGAGAAATGTAGTAGAGTTTCAAGTATGGTTTTAAATGATGAGGATTATTTTAAATACAGTTGTGTTACTTCAGGGGTTTGAAATAGGATTTTTTTTTTTGAGGGTTTTTGCATAGAGAGAGAATCAGCTTTGGTGGTCTTACTTAGTGATGTAAAGCTAAAGTCAAAGTTAGCTTTGAGACCAATAGCACTTTTTGCTCACTTTTAATTGCTGTTCATTCTCATTTTAAGTTAAGATTTTACACACACACACCCATTTTGAGATAGGTCCTCACCATGTAGCCCTGACTGTCCTGAAACTAATAGATTAGACAGGTCTCAAACTCTTAGGAGTCCATCTGCCTCTGTCTTCTCAGCTCCTGAGGAGTTAAAGTTTGGACCACTACTCCCAGCTTTAGGCCAATATTTTTATTTCTAACCCCCCATCTTGCTTTTGCTCAGTACTTCAGGCACTCGAACCTCCACTCAATATTTATTTATTTATTTATTTATTTATTTAGTTAGTTAGTTAGTTAGTTAGTTTTTCGAGACATGGGTTTCTCTGTATAGCCCTGGCTGTCCTGGAACTCACTTTGTAGACCAGGCTGGCCTCGAACTCAGAAATCCACCTGCCTCTGCCTCCTGAGTGCTGGGATTAAAGGTGTGTGCCACCACCCCTGGCTCAATTTTTATTTTTGTTTTATTTTATTTACTGTGTGTATATGATGTGTATGTGGGCATACGTGTGCCACTACCTTATTGTGGAGGACAAAGGACAACTTTGTGGATTGTTTCTTTTCTTCCACATCTGTCTGAGGGTTCTGGGGATTGAACTCAGGTTGTTAGACTTGTGAAGCAGGCGCCATCCTGTCAGCCTTAAACCTCAGTTTTCAAGGAAAAAATGTTGAAGGCCTTTTCAGTAATAAATAATCTTTAATTCAAAATGAAGATTAAGGTATGACATTTAAATAAAGTTAGAAGTAATGAAACCTTTTGCTATTTTATGCTATATATTGCATCTTTTCTGACAGTATCTTTGAAACAAAGCCATGTAATTTCTGGAAGTTACTTCCAAATTACATTTAGAATATGGCTAAAAAATACAGACGATTTTCTAAGTTAATTTACTGAATATAAATGTAGGGAAATATTTCTCTTTTTGGAGAAACCATATATTCTTTTAGAAAATTGGACACATAGCATAAATATGGTTTTCTTCTTTGCTGTAGTGCTCTGAAAATTAGAATGTGGTTTTATTGACTGGAATAGTTTTCATCAGCTCAGGGGATCCTGCCATGAGCCTTCTCTTCTGTTCTTGCCTCTGAGAATAGATGCCAAATGTGAAGCGTTTAATAGAGTTTAGCATCTCTGGCATAGTTTGTTCTTTTCCTTATGTGTGCTTTGCCTTTTGTGGTTTTTCATTATTTCTGCTTTATGATGTTTGTTTTGATGATGAGTTATTATGTGTGAAAAAACATTTTTCAAGTGTTCTTTAAAGATTATTGGGAGTATTAGTAAACTTCAGCTTTATGTCTAGATTTTTCTTCTTTAAATTATCTTTATTATTAATTTCATATGTAATTGGTGCATGCCTATCATGCATCAGGTATAAAAGGTGTTGATACACTGTGATTAACAAAATAGATATGGTTCAGAGACATGAAACTTAGGAGGGATTGCAAAAAAACAATTTTAACTTTAGTAAATATGTTAGCTCACTCTTTTCTTTGTTACTATAATAATATACTTGGGTTTGGGTACTTTATAAAGAAACAAGACTTATTTGGCTTATTTCAGATTTAGAGGCTGAAAGCCCCATTCTTTGTGACCTTGGAGTAGCACTACAACTTGGTAGATGTCAGAAGGGCCGGCCTGTCTGTCTGTCCATCCACCCATCCATCTATTCATTCACACACGTATTCATACACATGCATACATACATATTTGATATTCAGAAGAGGGTGTCATCCCCTTTAACTGGAGTTACAGGCAGTTGTGAGCCACCTGATGTAGGTGCTGGAAACCAAACTTGGTCCTCTGCAAGAGCAATATGTGCTCTTAACCACTGAGCCATCTCTCTGGTCCCCAGGCCTTAGCTCTTAAAGATCCCACTACATATGTGCTCCTAACCACTGAGCCATTTCTCTGGTCCCCTAGGCCTTAGCTCTTAAAGATCCCACTACATCTCTTTGTGTATGGTGTGCAGGTGCATGTGTGTTCAAATGTGAGTGGGTTAATGACTACAGTTAAACATGTATATGTCTTTGTATGGAAGCCAGAGGTTGACATCTGGTATCTTCTTGATTACTCTCTAATTTATTTACTGAGGTGTAGGGAGTTATAGTTTTTTTTCTGTTGCCAGTCACAGTCATCAAGGGCAAAGAGAAATGTACCTGTTCTTCCTTTTTCTTCTAACTAGCTTTCATCTAGATTTCTTCTGTTTTTATGTAGCTCAGGACTTTCTGCCTAGGGAATGGTACTTGCCTACAGTAAGACTGTGTCTTCCTTTGTCAGTTAATAATCAAGATGATTCCCAGACATGTTCATAGGCCAATCTGATCTAGGCAATTCCTCAATCGAAGCTCTCCTTTTAGGTGATCTAGATTGTAACAAGGTAACATTTAAACCTATCATACATAGTTGTCCCTAAACATGGAGTTTGCCTAGGTAGTCTAGCCAGTTTGTCCCAGGGATCTCATCTCTACCTCCCAAGCACTGGGGATTTGGTGGGCCATCACACCTGCTTGGTTTTTATGAGGGTGTGTAGAGATAATAATTCTGATTCTCAGTCTTGTCCACTGAACTGACTTCCCAACCCTGGTTCTAACACCTTTTTATACTCTGTACTGCTAAACCATAGCAGTAAAGACTGGGGGAAGACTTGCAAGAAGAGCAGAAGGGCTCCTTTCTTGGCCCAAGACAGGGAAATCCTTTTAAGTGGGCTGTGAGTATGGGTAAGGGTTGTTTGTTGTTGTTGTTGTTCTAGTGGGGTTGAACCTTGCAAATGCTAGGTAAGTGTTTTATTGTTGATCTATATTCCCAGCCTTTGAGATTTGGGGAAGAGTTACTAGTAATAGCCTATAGCTACCATGAATTGATTATTGTTTACTGTCTATGAGTCACTTTCAAAGTCCTTAACATTCTAAGCCTCATTTAATTGTCAGACCTATCATAGAAGATGAATTTGAGATGTATAAGGCTTAGGCAGCTTGCCAAACTTTATTTGATGTGTAATAAATGGTGGGAGTTAAGCTAGTGAGTTTTGTTTTGTGGCTTATTCCTTGCCTGTACATGGCCAGGAAAGAGATGGGGAATGTTATAAATAGGGTTTTCTCTCCTCTTTGGGCATATATGTAGGCATTTAGATAGGCTGGAAAACAGCTTGAAGTTATATACTCTTAAAAGGTTTAAAATATGTCTGGGGATGCAACTTATTATGTAGAGTGTTGGCCAACTATGCTGGAAGCCTTTGGTTGGTCCCTAGCATTCTCTAAAACAGGTACAGTGGTCATGTCTTCATGATTAGCACTTGTGTGGCTTGTCAAGACAAGAGAACCAGAAGTTCAAGATCATCTTCTTCTATTAGCAAGTTTATGGGCAGCTGGTGCTACATGAGACCCTTTCTCAGTGTGTGTGTGTGTGTGTGTGTGTGTGTGTGTGTGTGAGAGAGAGAGAGAGAGAGAGAGAGAGAGAGAGAGAGAGAGAGAGAGAGAGAGAGAGAAACATGAACACGAGCGCATTTGGTTTAGATGTTGTTTGGCCAAATAGAAAGAAACTTGTATCTCAATTCTAGCTGTTTAAATTACCTTTGGGTTAGTAAAAACAGTGTAAGATCTTGTTCAGGTACACAAGGAATTTCCAAGTACCCAAGCTGCTTTGTGGCTGTAACTGTGTTTTCTTCATCTTAGGGTGAAGGATTGCTTTTGAAGGATGGATCATTTTAGCTGAGTTGAAGGACAAATATAGAGTTTGTGTAGGTAGACACACATACATGGGGACTGAGAATTTGACAAAGATCCAAGAGTGCAAATTCATGATTGTGGGGAAAGCTTATGAAACGCTAAAGTATAAAAATTGTTTTGGTGGCGCATGCCTTTAATCCCAGCACTCAGGAGGCAGAGGCAGGCAGATTTCTGAGTTCGAGGCCAGCCTGGTCTACAAAGTGAGTTCCAGGACAGCCAGGGCTATACAGAGAAACCCTGTCTCGAAAAACCAAAAAAAAAAAAAGTTTTTGTTGAAAATCAGGTAAGCAGAAAAATTTTAAGACGCACCTAGATGATTCCAGATGTAAAGGCCTATTTCCAAATGAATGATAAGTGCATTTGTGCTAGGTTCCTGCCAAAGAGCAGAAGCACAGGCTGAAAGTGTAACTAAGAGTTCTTGCCTAGCATGGATGGGAACACCCTAGATGTGCACTCCCAGTGCAGTGATAGAAACAAAGTGCACAGAGGGTTTTTTTATCTTTGTTCTTAAAACTAGTCATTCTAATATGTTTGATTTATCTTATATTTATATCTAACAAATCCTATTAATTGTAACAAATTGGGATACAAAGGGTCTAAAATAACAATTCATGTCATCTCTAAAGGTAATAACTACTTCATACTCTTGTTTCTAATGTTTCTTATAGATATTGGATTGTGTTTTACAGAGTTTGAAGCTGTTTTCCCTTTCAAATTTAATGTTAAAAAAATCTTTCTCTTTCATGCCAAATTTTGTCAGTAAATTCACTGTGGTTGAATGATCAAAATTAATTTTTTGTCTACTAATTTATTGATAGACATTTAAAGATGTTTGTATTTGGTTTATATGTATTATATTACATATATAATATATGTACACATACACACCATTAAGTCTGGGATTAAGGTGGTGAGCACCTTTAATCTCAGCACTCAGAGCAGGCAGATCTCTGCGTTTGAGGCCCTCTGATCTACATAGTGAGTTCCAGGATAGCCAAGGCAACACAGAGAGAGAAAAAGTGCTAGCTATAAAGTGTTCTTTTGTGTGGCTACATCACGGTTTGACTAGTCCTTCTAAAGTAGTTATTGTTGATGGACATTAGAATATTTTTAAGCTTACAGTTTAAAGAAGGCTATTTAATTCCTTTGTATGCCTGACCAATTTTTAAAAATCCATCTTACTAAATGTAGTTTCTAGGTCAGGAGTAATGTTTTTACACTAAGTGGCTTCTTGACTGCTTATCTTTTATATAGTTTATCTAATTTAATGAGTCTACTAATAATTTCAGTATTTAATTCTGTAAATAGCAACTAATAGTATAGTTTTAATGTAATAAATAATAGTATTTATTATATGGGAGACATTCTAGATTCTAGAGAATTCAAGTGAAAAAGATACTTTTTCACATCTTGCTGTAACAGGAGTTTACAAATCTGAATCAGTAGTGTAGCATGGTGATGTGGAACTATTTTAAACTGTTTTAGTCCTTATCTGGCAGAAAGCCATACAGATAGATTTGTTTATGTCATTTGTCTTTTGGTTTTTGTTTTTTTCTAAACAGGAAAATAGTTCTGCTTGCAGGATGGGCACTGTTCTTATTTCTTGCATACAAAGTTTCCAAAACAGACCGAGAATATCAAGAGTACAATCCTTATGAAGTACTAAATTTGGATCCCGTAAGTAGTATTCTTGTGTAATAATAATTAATTCAACAGTTCCTTAAACACTAAAGGTCTATGCTCTAAAACAAATTAGAGATTACCAAAAGAAGTCAGACTTTGTCTGTTACCCCACCCCCATTTTTCATTTATTGTGTCTGTGTTGTGTGTGTTCTTGGGTGCCATGAGTCCAGAGGAGGGGGTTGGGTCCCTTGGAGTTTACAGGTGTTTAGAAGCTGCCTAATGTGGGTGTTGGGAATGGACGTCAGGACCTCAGGGAGAGTAGTACATACAGTTTTTATGTACCAAGCCATTTCTTCAGCCCTGTCAGTTAGTAAATTAACTCTTTTATTAAAATAAGATCTCATTCATAATCACTTTAATGTATTTGTTCTATTGTTGGTTGCTACTAGTATTAGTTTATAACTGGTAAAATGTAAAGACTTTGATGAGAAGTTACTATAGTTTAAAAACAGTTTTGTTGATTGATGCATGAAATATCTTAAGTCTGTTGGGGGTTCTTGTAAGAAACTATTATCATTGAAATTATATAATCCTTGTATATGTTCTTTGGTAAGATTTTGGTTGATAAACCTCTATAGAATGAAGTGAGAACTGAAGTTAATGAAGAGAGAGAAGGAGGTCTGGAGAACAGCTAGTAGCCAGACTGAATCTGATAGTTCGTTGTGGGGTTTTGGGGGTGGGGGTTGGGGTGGGGTGGGTTTCAAGGCAGGGTTTCTCTGTATAGCCCTTGCTGTCCTGAAACTCACTGTAGATCAAGCTGGCCTCAAACTAAGAAATCCTCCTGCCTCTGCCTCCCAAGTGCTGGGATTAAAGGCATGTGATACCACTGCCCGGCTCATTGTGGTTTTATTTCTTCAATGGATTGCTTGATTTTGATCTTGATGTAATACAGATTAAGGAGTATGCTCATTTTTTAGAAACCTATTTCTGCTTTGTAGAAAAGTTTGCATATAGTTGGATTTCTGTTTATTTCAAACACTTTTTTTTAGATTTTATTTTTAATTGTGAATGTGTATGTGTTCAAGTGGGAATACAGAAGCCAGCAGAGGACATTGGATTCCTTGAAGCTGCCCACCCTTGGTGTTGGGAACTAGGCTTGTGCATCCTTTTTAAGAGCAGTGTGAGCTTTTAACCACTGAGCTATATCTTCTGTCCAGTATCTCTCTTTTTTTTTTTTTTTTTTTATAACTGTGATCATCATGGTTAAAGATGCGGGGAAATAAAATGATCTAAAAATTATTGATAAAAAGTGAGATTGAGAAGCAAGGTCAGTTCATTTTTTAAAATATTTACTTATTTTAAAAATACTGACAAGCGGATGAACTGAGATATTGCTTAGATTGTAAAGGAGGCTAATCTTTGGTTTGTTGGTTTTTGAACTGCACTTAGTTTGTTAATTCTTGATTATCTTTGTATATGTAAAACCAGTGTATTCTTACTTAAATGTGGAGTTCTACAGTTTCACCACCATTATCATCAGTGACTAGTATATTCCATGCCATGTAGTTAAGTGCTTGATAAAAATAAATATAACGAACAAAAGAAGTATATATGAGATGAAATTTGAGAGACAAAATGTATAGGAAAGCTGTTAGCTTCTTTTGTCAGAATATTAAATAGTTCATGGTTTAAGATAAAAATAGTATTCTTTCTTATTGCATTCTGGTCTTATGTATTAACAAAGCTTTTCTTTTAGGGAGCAACAGTGGCAGAAATTAAGAAACAGTATCGCTTGTTGTCACTTAAATATCATCCAGATAAAGGAGGTGATGAAGTTATGTTCATGAGGATAGCAAAAGCATATGCAGCGTAAGTATCATAGGGACTGCTACACTTTAAAAAGAAAAGTGTAAAGATACATTTCTGTTTTAAGAAAGTAGTAAGTAAACTGAGTGACATACTTTTATTATATGTTAACAAGGTATATTTGAACCTGACATTGACGGACCTACTCAGCAGCCCCAAAGTGGAGGTTAATTAACCCTGAAGTAACTCGAAGTGGCACTGAAGAGACACCATGACGAAACATGGTTCACATAATCAATTCCAGGCAGGGACATGTAGTAATTCCCTTCCTCAAAGGAAAAGGAAAACTAACACCAAAGTAGTTAGATGACTCTCATGTCCCAAATACAGTTATCTCTTTAACTTGTAGGTGACACAGTAAACGTCCTTTTGAACATTTTATACAGTGGTTTGCAAATTTTTGGCATTCACATCACTTGCACAGTTTGCTGTTACATCTTTATTTACTTTGTATAAAATTAGTTCACAAACTGTACAACACTTAAGTCCTCCTTCCCTCCCTCATATATTATCTTCAACATGTATTACTATGAACTATCCAGCTAACTCTTCTCTTAGAATCAATGCCCAAGGAACAGTTTTAATTTTGCATGCTATTTCTTAGAAAGTATGCATGGCTATGTTACTCATGCTGGGTCTTAGCGTTGAATCCAACTACAGCACTCAGGAGGCTTAAATTCATGTAGGAGTAGCTTAAATTCATGGCCAGCCTGATCTACAAAGTGGAACCTTTCATATTAATTATGTTTTAAAGGGGAAGGGCTCATGTTTGGAGAGAGAGCTCGGAAATTAAGGGCAGTTGTTGGTCTTCCAGAGGACTCAAGTTCAGTTCCTAGCACTTCTCAAGGAGATCACAGCTGCCTATAACTCCAGCTCCTTCCTGGGGATCCAATGCCCCTTTCTAGTTTTTGTAGATATGCACATAGCACACACATGCACATATACAAATACCACAAAAAACCCAAAAACTTCTAAGTTAGACGTGGTTCTGTCTATCCTTAATCTTAGAAGGCAGAGGTAGGAAGATATTTAAGTTTGAGGACATACTGATATACATGTTGAGTTCCTGGGCAGCTCAGGCTACATAGTAAGATCCTGTGTTTGAGAAAAGAAAGAAAAAAGCTTATAAATGTACAAATATCTGTTCATATTTTTTGTGAATAAGACAGCTGTCTCCCATCCCCAGCTTTGTGTACACTTGGCAGGCACTCTGTTGAGCTATACTCTTAGCCCATGAGCTTTCTTAACAATAACAATATATCTTATCTATATCTATATCTAGGTCAACAAGAAAATAATAATAATAATAATGTACCACATTTTTATTATCCATTCTTCTTTTGATGGCAGTCTAAACTAATTCTATATCATTGTTATTGTGAAGAAAAAAATTCCAACAACTGATAAACATGACTACAAGTATCTGTGTAGTAACAATGTAGAGCCTTCCTACTTCCAATGTAGTGCTAGTTTCTATTTTTAGTTTTTTGAGAAGCCTCCATCCTGATTTCGATAGTGGCTGCATTAGTTTATATCCTAGTGGTGGTTGGGGTTCCTCTCTGCTTATGTTCTCACCAACCTTTGTTTTTCTGATATGCATTCTGAAAAGGGTAAGATGAAATTCCAAATGTTTTATTTTATTCGTTTTTTATTTTTGGAGACAAAGTCTGACTAAGAAGCCCTAGAGCCTGGAACTTTCAGATTGCCTGCCTCTGCCTCTGCACCATTGTGTCTGACTAGAGATGTTGAACACTTTAAAAGAAAAAAAAATCTTTATTGGCTATTTGTATTTTTTCCTTTTTTTCTTTCTTCCCAGTTAGCTTTCATCCTGCTCTCTTCCTCTGTTCAAATCTGATAGAGTTGTAGTGGGAAAGACCCAATGGTATGGAGGACAAAGGGGACATACCCTGTTCTCTATATAGTCTAGAAGTTAACTTCTTGTGTGGAGTGTAGTTGGTAAAGATTTTCTCTCATTCTGTAAACTCTGTCCATCAGTCAGTAGTTTCCTTAGCTGTACAGAAGCCCTTCTAGTTTCATTTGATCCCATTTGAGGTTACATTTCTTAGTTCCGTGGACTGTTTTCTATCTGTGGAAGTTCTGTTCAGAAGTTTGTTGCCTGTACCTGCTGCACTGAAGTGTTGTCCTTGTACTTTTAGCATATTCATCATTTCTGATTTTTAAATAAGATCTTTGATTCGGGGGTTTGTTTGCTTGTTTGTTTATTTTGGTGCAGAGTGTGAGACGTGAGTCTAATCTCATTTTTCAGGAAGAGATCCTCTTTTGCTAGCACTATTTGTTGAAAAGGATTCTTCCCCCTAGTGTATGTCTTTGACATTTTTATTAAGACCGAGGTGTTCAGAACTCTGGGTTCATATCTATTTTCTCTTCTGTTCCATTGATCTACATGTCAGTTTTTGTACCATACTCTCTTTATCACCATGATTAACAATATTATTAGTGTGCTCATTGGAGAAATTTTAGAAATAGGCTGTAGAGAAATAAATAAAAGCCACTTAAAAACCTTTTTACATTCTTAGAAAATGTAGTAAGTAGCCTTTGAATTTCATTTGACTTCACTGGCAAAATTGAGCTAATCAAGAATTTGTATCAAGGTCTATGAATTAGTAGCATTTTCTGACAGTAGGGCATCCCCCCCCCACACACCTTCTTTGATTTCAAAGTGATTGTTTTTGATTCTTTGATTTATTGATCCCTTTTGGGGAGGGTAGTATATATCTATGTGGTGTGGTGTCTGTATGTTACACAGGTGGAAGTGAATGCATGTTGAGGCAGGTTGGTGTTAGGTGTTTCCCTAGATCTCACTCCATCTTATTGAGAAAGCTTCGCTCACTTAAATCACACAACAGCTAGCCAGTTTGCTCCAGGCATATCCTGTTTTTGTCACTTGAGTGATGGGTTAGATATAGGTGGGCCACCATACCTTTGTCAGATTTATATGGGTACTGTGGAGTCTAAACTCCAGGTTTCATTCTTACATAGCAAGCCCTTTATGAGTGAGCCACACCCTCAGCCTTGCAACAGATGGGGAGGGTTTGGACACTGAAGAGTTAAGTGTTTAGCACTCTTCCAAAGAACCTAAGAGCTCAGTTCCCAGCACCCAGTTTGGGTAGCTCACAACCTTCTGTAACAGTAACTCCACTTCCAGGGTCTTTCAAAGTCTTTGTGGGTACTTATGTGTTTGTGTGTGTGTGTGCGCGCGCGCGCACACACACACACACACACACACACACACACACAAATAAAATAAATCTAAAACTATCAATTGGTTAATACAATTATTGCATTTGAATACTTATTTTGGGGGTATGGCTTTCTAATGTTTATACTTTATTTTCTTCATGCTAGTTTAACAGATGAAGAGTCTCGGAAAAATTGGGAAGAATTTGGAAATCCAGATGGGCCTCAAGGTGTGGTGAATATAAAAGTGTTATATATTATAAAAATATTAACTATTATATTAACACAGGATCTCACTATGTATAGCCCTAGCTTCCCAGAGGAATATTGATTTTTCTCAGTTTATGGGTATGAAAATCACAACCATGGATTAGATGAATAAATCAAACCTTCCCTGTTTAAAGAGATTTTAAAAATATTTTGTATTTGTATAAGTGTTCTGCTTGTATTTATGTTTGTGCACCACATATGTGACTGGTGCCCATAGAGATCAGAAAGGGTGGGGGTGGGTTTCAGATCTCCTATAACTGGAGTTGTGGACTGTTGTGATCCACCTTGTAGGACTAGAAACTGAATCTGGGTCCTAAAAGAGCAGCAAGCCCTCCTTTTCCTTTTTTTCAAATTTATTTTATTTATGTATTTTGCTTATGTGTATATAATAAGGTTAGAAAAGGATGTTGGATCCCATTGATAATTGTGAGCCCTAGAAACGGACTCAGGTTCTCTACAAGAGCAACAAGTACTCTGACCCAGTGAGCTAGCTGAGACTGAAGAGATGGCTCTTATGTTAAAGTGGAGGCTCACAACCAAAAAGGCAGCAAGTGCTCTTAACCACTGAGCAGTCATTCTAGCCCCTTCCTCTATTTTTCATCTTTCTTTTTAAAGACTTCAGTTCCCAGCACCCTGTTGAACAGCACAATGCTGCCTGTAATTCCAGCTCCACAGAGAGCTGATGTTCTTGGTCTCAAAGGGTACTTGTATTTATGTGTACAAATCTATTCACAGATATAAACACAAACATGTAGTTTAAAAATAATAATAAAAAAAAATGTAAGGAAAATCTGTTTTCCTTTTGTTTGAGTGCTAGTGCTGGGGAGCTGGCTCAGTGAGGAATCACATCCCTGATACCTACCTAAAATTTTTGTACTTACTTGAAATCCCAGCATTCAGCAGACATAGGTGATCCCTTGGGCAAGCTAGCTACTTAGATTCTGCAAATTATTTAGACTTAGGTATCTAAGAGCTTTTGAGGAAGATAACATGTTGACCTTTGGTCTCCATAGACTTAGCATTTGCATGTAAACATATTCCTTCACACATGAACATGCATATACATGTGTACATACCATGAGACATGTAAGAAGTTTTTTCTTTACTAATTTCTTGCATCTTCATGTTTATATGTATTCAAGCCATGAAAGAATTTGTGTTTTCTAGGAAAAAGAAACTGAGAAAAGCTTTCCCATTGAGAACTATGAATTTTCATACGCACACTATTTTGTAACATGGATGCATATATACATACATTACATACACACATACATAAATTTATTTATTTTGAGACACGTCCACACTGACCTTGAACTTGCAGTGATCCTCACACCTGGGTGCATTCTATTAAGTTTGTATAATACAGATACATGTAACGGAGTCTTAAAAGTTTTGGGGGGAAATGGGAGGGAACATAAGTTTGAGATACAGTTAAATAAAGTTAGTTTATTTCAAAGTCTTTTGAAATAATGGTTTATTTTTATTTCAGCTACAAGCTTTGGAATTGCTTTGCCAGCTTGGATAGTTGACCAGAAAAATTCAATTCTGGTAAGTGCATTTAAATCAAGCCTATTCTAATGTGTTTGTATACTTTTGTTATATGCTGTTTATAGGGTGTAATATAATGAAAGCGTGCACAAAGAAAATCTGGCATGCAGTTTAAATTTTTACTGTGTTTTGAAAGGTAATTTTTAGCAAAAGAAAAAGAATTGGTTTCCATTATTACACTGCTGGCTTAGAACAATGTATTCTAAGCATAAGCTTGAAATCTTCAAGTTTACTAACTTATTTTGAAAGTATTTTTAGATAGTGTCTTATTTTTGGCTTGAGAACTATTAGATTTATATAATTAAACGTTTATCTAAAGTGAATTCATAATTTCACTTACTCTTTTTCACCTTTACTCACGCCAAGATATTTTATGCTAAATTAAAGATCTATTTCATCTAGGAGGGGCAGTGGGACATTGGGCAGATTTACTACCTCAGTGATAGTTACTATAAATCAGGATTTGTCTTAATATATTGTTTAAAAATTGATGATTTTCTACTTGGGGTTTCATGAAAATAGTTATTTAGGAGTTGTTTTATTTGAATATAATTTTTCCTTATTACTCTTAAATGTATTTTCTCTCTCTGTTTATGTCTGTGTGTGGGTGTTCCCATGCTACCACCTAAGTGTGGAGGTTGGAGAATTACTTGCTGGAGTTGGTTATTTCCTCATATGGGTCTGGGGATAGAACTCAGGTTGTTAAGTTTGGTGACAGGTGCCTTTAGCTACTAAGCCATTTTGCTGATCTGAGGAGGTTTTTTTTTTAAATCTTAAAAGCAAAATATATACAGTTTAGCTCTAATATGTTTTGAAAATTGCTATTTTGTGACATTAAAATTGGTAATCTTCAGAGCTCTATACTTGCTGCTTTTAACTGCATCTGTCATGCTTAGGGTTACTGTGGGAATAATAGAAAAGAGAAAGATAGTTGACAGATTTCAGATGAAGCTGTAGGTAGAAATTCAATAATTTCTATCAAATACAAATAATAAAATGGCACATTTGTAGTTAGGCACAGAAGGTAGTTTGTAAGGGCTTACAGTTTATTTCCTAGCACTATTTGCAGGATTTGAATAGAGATAGTACTTGACTGGAAGGGAAGCGAAATTTGTAAAAGTTCTGCAGTTATCTATATTATATCTGTAAATAGTAAATTAAACGATGATTTGTTATAACAGATAAAAATGAGTTTGAATATAGTAACACTATTGTTTGTATGACATAGGACAAGCTGTATAATCTTCAGCTATGCTGTCTGCAGAATTAAAGCAAAAAAATGGCACCATCATTATGTAGAACCAAATAACAGAGTGCTTTAATAATGGGTCTTCTTTGTAAGTCTGAACATTGTTATAATTTACCTGACCAAGGCATAGCTGTTTTCTCTTGAATCCTAGGTTTTACTTGTGTATGGATTGGCTTTTATGGTTATTCTTCCTGTTGTTGTGGTAAGTTTTACCTTTTTTTACTAATTTTTTTTGTTAGTTGCTTGATAAGATTTTGGTTATTAGAATTTAATCCATTTAACTTCATGTTTTAAAAGATACAATTATTGCTTGAGACAGGGTCTTTCCACTTAACTCAGGCTGCACTGGAACTTGATAGGTAGTCCAGGTTGGCCTCCAGATCTGCCTACCTCTGCTTCCTGATTGCTGTTATTAAAGGTACCACCACACCCAGCCTATTTTTATTTTTTTATTTTTATGTATGTATCTATGTTTGTGTGTAGGGTATCTGCAAATGAGAGTAGGTATCTGAGAAGTTGAGAAGAGAGTGTTTGAGTCCCCGGAGCTAGTGGGTTAGTTGCTATGGGTGCTGGGAACAGACCGTGGCCTCTCTACAAGAGTAGAACATGGTCTTAACCACTAAGGCATATCCCCAGACCCTAGTAACCTCTAATTGTGTAGTAATTTAGTTGCAGAGCTACTAAAAAGTTTATGATTACATAGTTTATTTCTTTTGTGCCTTGTGTTCTTTTTGATCCTGGAGTTTGTGTGGGTCCATGAGTCCTGTTATGCATCTGTCTTGACCTCTTTCTTCATAGGATTGTTGTGTAAGATCCAATCTCATAAGAAAATAATCACGTCAGCTATAAAATGGCTCCTAAACTTATTAAATATTTATTAGAAAATTCAGTGTTAGAGGCTACTTTGTTTGCTTATAGCAATGGGTGGTTTTATTACTGTTTTATATTGTAAACAATTTCTGCCTAAAACCTAAAGTATTTTCATTATGCCTGATGATTTGTGTTGGTGTTTGGGTTTCTGACAATTTAAGTATTTGTTAACTAAATTATTTGAAATATAGAACAAGCTCAAACGCTCTTGGTAAATTTTTGAAAAATTCACACACACACACACACACACACACACACACACACACACACTGCACTGCATCAGGCTTAACGTTTATCATTTTTCATGCTTTATATCTTGTCTGATTCTATTTGTGTTTAGGGCTCTTGGTGGTATCGGTCAATACGATATAGTGGAGACCAGATTCTAATACGTACAACACAGATTTATACATACTTTGTTTATAAAACTCGAAATATGGATATGAAACGTAAGTAAACTTAAGTAACTGCTCTTTGTTGCATTGCTTTCTGAGTCATTTATATGTTGCTAGACATTTTTTAACTCTATAGTAGATTCAGTTTTATAGTTTATCAGATTGAACCAGAAACCAGGAGAACCATTGCTGACTGGCTCCCTCTCAAGCCTCACATTCAGTGACTTAGGCCCACCTGCCCAGGAATGGTACCTCTTCCATCAGCAGTCAAGAAAATGCCCACACAGTCATGCCCACAGGCCAAGCTGATGGAGATATTTCCTCAGTTACGGTTCCCTCTTGTCAGGTGACTAGTTTATGACACTGATAAGAGTGTCTGCATAGCAAAGACAACAATTAAATGAGTAAAAAAGTGGAGAAAATGTTTAGTAGCTATAGAGCTGAGAGAGGATCCATGTCTAGAACACATAAAGAATTAGAAATTCTTGTGTAATTGTATACACCTGTAATCCTAGTACTCGAAGAGGCAGGGGTATTAGGATTGTCACAAGTTTGATGCCAGCCTGGTCTACATAGTGAGTTGCAGGCTGGCTATCTAATTCTAGTAAGACTTGCTGTTTAACAAATGCTGGCGAGGATGCAGTTGTTGGAGAGAATGTAAATTAGTCTAACAACTATAGAAATCAGCATGAAGACTCCTCGAAATAGCATTAGCATATGATAAGCTATACTACTTCTGGTAATGTACCAAAAGGTCTCAGGTACCTGCACATACATGCTTACTGTGGTGTTGTTTACATTGGCCAAGTTACAGAATAAGTGTAGGTGTCTATCAACAGATAAATGGACAAGGAAGATGTGGTGTATATATTATAATTAATACTATTTTTAATTTAGCCATAAGGAAGAATGAACTTAGGACAGTTGCAAGAAAGTTGATGAAACAGGAGATAAGTATATTGTGTTAAAATAAATGAGATTCAAAACAATATTGTAGGAAATCAGCATCTCAGAAACCCAAAGACCAAGGTCTCAGCACAAAGCCAGAGAACAGGGAATAGAGACAAAGACAAGAGATTGGGGATGAAGATGAGGAGGTAGGGGAGGGGTTTTTGTTCCTGAGAGGCAAAGGACTGCCTTGGGATAGAGAGGATACTGATGTGCTCCAAAGGCAAATGGCAGTTTATGAAGGTAAAAGGGGAAACCCTGTGTAAGGATGAGGTGTTGAGTTTTAATTGGGCATGTTAATTAATCAGAAGGGGGAGTTTGATTGCTGGACTTTAAATCTTTGATAGCTGGACCTTTGTAGTCAGCCTCATGAGGAGTAAGTGGCCAAATAAGGGAATAGACCTTGGTGGTTAGCTTTAGGAATGTAATCTAAATGGTTTTTAGCAAGGGAGAGGGACTCAGAGAGAAGGGCAAGGCCTACCAGAGCTATGTTTACAAGCTGGCTAGTGTCCCTTCAAATATTACATGATTTCTTTCAAGTATATACTAAATTTTTATGTGTACACATAAAATCATAAATATGCATATATAAACCTACCCATACTCACTCATTCTCTCTCTCTCTCTCTCTCTCTCTCTCTCTCTCTCTTTCACACACACACACACACACACACATTCACACACACACACACACACACACATTCACAGACATATACATATGTGGCATAAAAGTTAAAGCAAGACTATCTGGGAAAAGAAAGAATACTAGCTGAAAAGGGAGGGACAGATACGGTTCAAATCTATGATATAATTGAATACGAATGTGAAATCCTTCACTGTGTATAGTAAATAGACTGTAGAAAAGAATGAATATTACTTTCTGTTACGTTGGACTAGTATAGGAACTAGTACTGCTATAAGTACTTAGTTCCTTACAAGAACATTTCATGGTTTTTGTTTTCCCCCTGGGATACTGACTTTTAGGGAATGGTAACTAGTCTCATGTCATTCTGTCACAAAGCACTTTTCAGCTGGTAGATTTATTTATACATCCTTCATCTGTCTTTGGAACAGTTTTTTTTCTTTTCTTTCTTTTTTTTTTAACCCACATGAAAATATTTGCATCCTGTGTGGTGGTACACACCTTTACCCCAGTACGTGGGAGGCAGAGCTTAGTGAGTTTCAGGCCAAGTTACATGGTGAGACTATCTCCAAAAATTTTATTTATTTATTTTATTTTATTTTTTTAGTAGTACATACATTTGCTATGCCTGCTAGTTTTGGGGCACAGCTGAAGAAACTAAAAGTACAAGGAGAAATGTGAAGACTATTGCCTGGGTCAGTTAGCCAGGAAGTGACAGACATATAGTCTTTCCTCTCCAGCCCTGCTGCAGTCCCGTCTTCCTTTTGTTATCGTGTATATATGTTCTGCTGTGTTAAAGGTAAGACTGGTGCTTAAAATGAGATTGGTGATTGCAGTGCTGGCCCTTACAGAGCTTTTTAGGATAATACTGTGGCAATGAAATCATGTGTACCAAGGTTCCAGAATTTTTATTTACTCGACAGTCTGAGAAGTCATGGAATAAGGAGAATCTCTCACTCTTGGTAATACTTAAACTGGAGGTCACTCTCTGACATGCAACACTCTAGCATCACATGACACACTAGTGCTCTCCAGCAGGCTTTTCTGGAACACATGCTTAGTTTAGAAACATGCCATTTGTGTCCTTAGTTTGATGAACACTTGTGTTTATTTTTAAAAGTAAAGGTTTTGTTTTTTGTTGTTGTTGTTTTAGTGGGAGATGTTAATTTACTTAGATGATTTTCAGCATTTTGCATGATTAGGAAGAAAAATCAATAAACAAACCGCTATTTACTATTATATTGGTTTTGTTCCCATAGGTCTCATCATGGTTTTAGCTGGAGCTTCTGAATTTGATCCTCAATATAATAAAGATTCCACAAGCAGGCCGACAGATAATATTTTAATACCACAGGTAAGGCTCATCTTACAAATTCCTCAATGAGCAATAAAGTACAAAAGTGAATGATTCATGTTATGTTTCTGAATAATTCTTTTATTTGCTTAGCTAATCAGAGAAATTGGCAGCATAAATTTAAAGAAGAATGAACCTCCACTTACCTGTCCATATAGCCTGAAGGCCAGAGTTCTTTTACTGTCTCATCTTGCTAGAATGAAAATTCCTGAGACACTGGAAGAAGGTATTTATGACTAACATTTGAAGGGTTTTAAGAGGACCAAAGCAACAGATATAAATAGTCCTGGTGATTCAACATTTAGATGCTGTTCTTTTTTTTTCTTCTTCTATGAAATAATTGTTTATATTTCTTATTTTAAAAAAAACTATATGGTATGTAATTACTTTGAAAGTCTGCATTAGATGCTTTGGCAAATACAGAATACATTATTTGAAGATGAGAGTATTTTGTATGAAATGTTTAATAGTTGCAGGTTAGCAAAAGCGTTGGCAGTGGCTTTGTTTTCTGAGACGGTCCACAGTAGTCTGTTTGCTGTCCTTGGTCTTCCAGATCCCCTGGATTAAGGATGTAGATGTGGAGCATCATGTTTGACTCCTACTGTTTCTTAAAAAAGAACCCAAAAGCCTTTTAGAGGGACAAAAGTGGATTTTACAGCAAATATCTGACCCTCTTAATCCAACATGATTCCCCCCATTTCTCAGTAGTAGCTACAGAGAGATGGGTTTGTGTTTGAAGCTATTTGCTTTTCCTCTTTAAAACAAAGGCCATGGCTTGAGATGGAAGTATTTCCAGAGAGACCATCGATGAATGTCATCTCCTTTTCAGTTGGAACTTACAAACTTGTCATCCTAAAAATAAATGTTCTTTTTGAGTGAAATCTCCCCACTGCATCACTGTTGGACTAGTAGTGATGCAGTCCAGGACTATGAAAATAAGGCCCTCCAGTGCTTAGTGCTTGGTGCTGGAAAGGGTGCTTAGGGTGGGAGGAAGGGACAGTTAGTTCTAGGCATCATCATTGGAATTACTTTGAAATACATTAGTAGTTTTGTTACTGATATTCTGTGCACATATATAGGCATTTTTACTAGTCATTTCTCACACATAGGTGGCCTGCTTTTTAGGTAGAATACAAAATTTAATGGATTTCATTTTAAAAGATAGTTTTATCTATCTGAGTATTCTTTCTGCATGTATATACTGGTACCAGAGAAGCCTGAAGAGGGCATTGTGTCCCCTTGGAACTGCAGTTACAGGTAGTTGTGAATCACTGTGTGGGTGTTGGAAGTTGAACTCAAGTCATCTAGAAGAGTAGCCAGTGCTCATAACTCTTGAGACATCTCTCCAGCCCCCTCAAATGGATAATTAAAAAGCATCTATTTTTCTGTATTGCTGATTCTTGGACTCAGGACCTAATGTGCTATGCAAATCTCTACTGCCTAGCTATGTTTCCAGGCTGTTAAGATTTTTTTTTAATATATTTTTTATTTTAATGTGTATGAGCATTTTGCTTACAATATGTGTTCAGTGGCTAAGGAGGCCATCTGGTACTATAGTTACGGACTGTTGTCAGCTACCATGTTGGTGCTAGGACTTGAATCTAGGTCCTCTGGAAGAGCAGTCAGTGCTCTTACCCACTGAGTTGTCTTTGCCAGCCCACTGTTTTTGTTTATATTTGTTTCTGGAAATTGGACTCAGGTTGTCAGACTTGCACCACAAGCTAAGCATAAGCTAAACACAAGAAGTGCTTAGCTATCCCCCTTAATTAACTTCTTTCCCTTTCTGTATTTATTGATTTTATTCTCATCACAGTTATAGGAACGTAGTGGAGCAGCACAGATAGAACATTCTCAAAGACAGCAAGATTGGAATTGAATTTATGATCAGGGCTGTTATAAAGAAAATACAGGATGTATAATAAATAATACCCCATTTTGTTAGAATTTTGCCTTTGCCAAATCTTATGCTAGCGATGGTGTTAAAACATTCTTTTAAACATTAAGATTCTGAGACTGGGTAAAATATATAAGGGCCTGCACATTTTGTGTTAGCCTTGGGCTTCAAGTGGGAAAGATGTTTTGACTATAAGATTAGGATAGTTTATTTCAGGTTCTTTTGTTTTGTTTTTTTCAGATCAACAGTTCATGCTGAAAAAATGTCCTGCTCTGCTTCAAGAAATGGTTAATGTAATCTGCCAGCTAATAATAATGGCCCGGAGCCGTGAAGGTGAGGAGGAAATGTAACTGTACTTTGTCCTGAAATAATTTGCTTATGATACTTCACAGTTTAAAGGTTTATGAGTGTTTAATTAGAATTTTGTATATCAGATCAGTCAGGGTTCGCAGATTTGCTTGTGGTCTCATTCTTTTCATTGCTTTATTTTTAGTGCTTCTTCCTCCTCTGAGTACTGTAGAGTTAGTTTTGTATTTTCACAGTGAGTTCCAAATAATTCTTTAATTGGCATATTTTTTTGTTTGTTTTGTTTTTTGTATGAAAAGAAAAGGAATTTTTGGTCATTAATGGAAAAGGAGGGGCTAAAAAAAAAGGAGACTTTAAAGTTTATTGTTGTGAGTGATTTTAATTCTTGGCAGTGTTATAATACCTTTGGAATGTTGCAGCATCTACTAGTTGGTGTTAACACTAAAGTTTTTAGCAAGATGTGACTTAAACTTGTAACTTCAGGACTGCTTAGGCCGAGGAAGGAGTCCTGGTTGAAGCCAGTCTCAACAATTTCATTGCTTTAAAAAGTAAATGTAAAAATACATCTAAAACTACAAAATCTTTCTTACTCTTTTATTTTTTGAGATAGGCTCTTGCAGTGTAGCCAGATCTGGCTCTGCACTTAATCTTTCTGCCTCAGCTTCTTAAACAATAGGATTCCACTGTGCCCCATCACCTGGCCCACTGTGCTCCATCACCTGGCCCACTGTGCTCCATCACCTGGCCCACTGTGCTCCATCACCTGGCGCACTGTGCTCCATCACCTGGCCCACTGTGCTCCATCACCTGGCGCAGGACATTTGGGTGCTTTGTGTGCTGTGGCTGCATCTCACCACATCACCCAGGCTGCTCTTAAAAGCACTGTCCCCTCGCCTCAGCAACCTGAGTGCTAGGATTGCTATTCAAGTGCTAAGATGATAGGTGCCTTCCAAATTAAGTCATGTTATATTGTTAGTGCCTGAAACTTTATGATTATTGGAGTTGATATAGAGGTCTTTGTTAAATTACTGGTTGTTGCTGGGTAATACACATTTGACCAATTTTATGTATTTTTAACATTTTTTTCAGTAGCTTTTAAAATAAATTCAATATCCGGATCTTGAATTTTAGGTGTTAAATGTTAGTGTGATTTTATTCCTTGTAATGAAAGTGTAAAAAGTACAGCTCTTTTGTTTCTTTTTTCCCTATTCTTTCTAAGAAAGGGAGTTTCGTGCTCCAACTTTGGCATCCTTAGAAAACTGTATGAAACTTTCCCAGATGGCTGTTCAGGGGCTCCAGCAGTTTAAGTCTCCCCTTCTGCAGCTCCCTCATATTGAAGAGGACAATCTTAGGAGAGTCTCGAATCATAAAAAGGTTTGTTGGCTGCTTTCTACTCAAAGTTTAGCAACTTGTATCACAACGGAATGTGAGGGAAAACATTTTCTAGACTTTGTTGTGTGGGTTTCTTAGATTTAGAATATCTTTTTTGTTCGTATTTCTTGATTAGGTGGTTTTATAGTATTTTATAGTATTTTACTACTATAGGATTACTGTTTTGTGTTGAGTAAATACTTTGGGGGTTTTTTGTTTTTGTTTTTTTTGCATTGCAGAGATTTATATATCAAGTAATAATACACCATATACTTTTGATTTCATTTGACTTAAAGTTGGGCAGTTGTTATAGTTGAGTATGAACAACAACAACAAAAAAGAAGCATTCACAAAGATACTGTTGGCCTAACGCTGAAGCTCTGCAGTAGAGTGCTTGCGTGGTCTGCGTGGGTTACAGGGTGGGAGGACACAATGATGAAGAAAATTGCTGTTTTAGAAAATATAATAAACACTTGGATATCTCTAAAGTATGTAGAAATGAAAAGGTATGGGAAATAAAAGAAACCAAAGTTATAGTTGTGGTAGGTAAATTATTATTATTATTTTTTTCTTTTTTTTTAGTTTTTTGAGACAGGGTTTCTCTGTGTAGCCCTGGCTGTCCTGGAACTCACTTTGTAGACCAGGCTGGCCTCGAACTCAGAAATCCACCTGCCTCTACCTCCCAAGTGCTGGGATTAAAGGCATACGCCACCACGCCCGGCTGTGGTAGGTAATTTTAATCATTACTCTTGGGCATGGTCATATGAGCTTTTGTATACTCAGCATTTTGGGAGGCAGGTTGAAGCATGAGGGTTGTAGAAAATTTGAGGCCTAGGCTAAGTAGTGAACAGGAGGCCAACTGGGGCCATAGGGTGAGCCCCTGTTTTAAGAAAACAAAGAGAAAAAGATAAAAGAAGTAAGCAGAAGATAGCTTTGAATTTGGTCGCATTAAAGGGATAAATGTACAAGAAATCAGTATCCAAGTTCTGCTTACTAATCTATTGCCATTATATTAAGCAACAGTTTACAACAGAATCCTAGAGTTGAAATTCACCTACCTCATGATTGAATCTCTGTGAAAATAAAAATTAAGTACTTAGTACTTAAATAGAGGCCACCTGTACTTGGCCTCCTGTACCTGTTCTTTCTGAGGCTGAAAATAAACTTAAGACAATAGTTATTGTTTGGATCAGGATTCTGTATGAACATGTTTTTATTTTTATGCTGTCTTTTTTTTTTTTCTGATTAAAAACAAACCCTGTAATGAATTTATTGGGGGGGGGGCGGAGAACTTAGTTTTAATGGTCTTGCTTTGAAATACCCATAATGATAACTTTTATGAAGTTGCTGGATTTTATTTGGCCAGCATGCCAATAGTTTTCATTTGATGAAATTATTTATTTATTCATTCGTTCATATATTTATTTTTCATTTTTAGTACAAAATTAAAACTATCCAGGATTTGGTTAGTTTAAAAGAATCAGATCGTCATAGTCTGCTACACTTCCTTGAAGATGAAAAATATGAAGAGGTCATGGCGGTTCTTGGGAGTTTCCCGTATGTGACCATGGACATAAAATCACAGGGTGAGTGGAGTTTCCCTTTGCACATTGATGACTTGCTCTCTTTTATTTGACTCAACTTGTCCTTTGTCGCTTCATCTCACTACATTGTCCTATCTAGCTTGCATTTACTATTTAGGTCAGGCTCCTTCAAACTTGGAGAAATCTCCCTCTGCCCTATTAGTGCTTGTATACAGTCAGGCATGCTCCAATGTGTCCTTCTTTACAACACCTTAATAATGTGATTTGCAACTGGACTTTGCAGAGCTCTAGTTTTCTGGTCAAAACCCTGTTTTTATTTTTGTCACAGTTGTGTTGAGTATGAGGATACTGCTTTATAGTTTGACATTGGATTTTTATTTTGTGTGTGTATTAATCACCTATAACTGGAAATTAGTTCTGAGTGAGGATATGGGAATTTTAACCTTAGTTGAATTCTTTACACATGGAGCTGGACAGGGGGTCATGCCCAGAGTGTAGAATGTAAAACCCCTTTCCTGTGGTTCCTGCTTTATTTCATGTCATGTCATAGGCTGCCATTTTTGTCTTATTCCTGTCTATGCTGTGTAGTCTTTCTTCAAGTTGATGGACTTAAAATACTCGTTACAATCTCTAAAGTGCCTTTGGGTGCATTGGCAGCTTCAGTGCTTTTTCAGTGGAGTCCTGGTATCTATCCTCTTGTGCTTGCGTAACTTCCCAAAGAATCCAAGAGATGTCCACGTGTGATGAAAGGAGGAGATGTCTCACATACATTATTAAAAGAAATAGTTATTTAGTGCAGAAAATAACATTTATCTATAGTAAGCTTTGAAAATTACTGTGCCTGTGCTTCATATGTTTTTTAATCTCTGTATCTGTTTAATTGAAAAGACATATTTTCTACCAACATAATTGCCCTGTCACAATTTTCATAGCTGAATAATATCTTTGAACACGGAAGTACAGATTATTAGTCTGTCTTATGGTATAGTTCCGAGTTATAACATTCATCAACTCACTGTTGAGAGAACAAAGATGCAGGACATATTAGGAATAATTCTGTCTGTAAAGAGTTCATCATCTAGCTGATTATAGAATTAACAGCAGAGCATGATGGATGCTTAGTGTTAGGTGATGACAAACATTGCACCTTATATTCATGTAACAAATAGCGAGTGCTGTGTACTTTCACTAGCTTACAGCACTTCGCCTTACTGAATCTGTATCCTAACATAAATGAGAAGTAAGTGATTTTTTTTTTTTTTTTTGTAAATGATTTTCTAAAATTCTTTGGGACAAGGAAGCAAGTAGTGTCACCTGGTTTTGGTTTATGTAGTATATAGGACATTTGCAGAGTATTTACATATAGTAAATACTTTAGACAACTTTTTCTGGGATTTGGGAATTTTCTTCTAGATTAGTGAGTTTTTAGACTTTAAAGTCACTAATCTAAATGCTACATTTAGGAGCTGGAGAGACACCTCAGATGTTAAGTGTGTCAGGTGGTAGCTCACACCTTTAATCCCAGGTCTTGGGAGGCAGAGGTAGGTGGATCCCTGTGAGTTTCAAGCCAACCTGGTTTACAAAGCAAATTCCAGGACAGCCAGGACTACACATGGAAACCTGTCTTGAAAAAAACAAACCAAATCAAAACAAAAAACAAAAAAACCCACCTCCCTCCCTCAAAAAAAAAAAAAACCAAAAAAACAAAAAAACAAAAAAACAAAACCCACCTACTGCTTTACAAAGGACACAGGTTCAATTCACAGCTCCTACCTAGTGGCTCACACCCACCTATAACTCATATTGTGTTCATGCATACGTGTGGGCACCCACACATGCGTTTACAAGTAAATCTTAAAAACTGCATTTAAAATTTTACTTTTTGAACCAAATCTAGTTGGGGGCTTAAGAAATAATCTTTGTTATGATCAATGATTGTAAAACTCATGATTAGAAAAAATGTTAGAAGAGGCTGTCTTCAAGGAAGTAAGAGTTTATTTCACTATGTTATTTGTGTATGTCATGGGAGTCACAGAGTTTGAAGGACGAGTAGCAAATATAGGACCAATTCTTAATATGGTGCTGGAGATAATTGTTCTCCCTTTATCACTCGAGGCCACATAGCATCTCATGGCAGGCTGTTTCCCCACCAGATACATGAACACATTGATACAGCAGATGTCACAGGAACTGCCAAGTAAAAGTCTAGATGATATGTGGTCCAGGTTTGAGTTCTGACAATGGAGGCTTGTAAGGTGAGCCACACATTCAAACTTAACAACCGTGGTGGAGGTAGCAGTTACAAGTTGTTGGAGACTGCTATTTTCCATGTGTTGGTGTGTCAGAAAGGTCAGAACAATGTGCTGAACAGTATAAACAGTTAAAAACAAAAATTCCCAGTGTAGAAATTTCTTACAGATAGAATCTTGTGGAAAATGAATATCATTTGAGTAGACGGTATAAAAAGTAATTATCTTTTTCATTGCTTTGATAAAAAAATGCCTGCCAGGCAGTGATGGCACACGCCTTTAATCCTAGCACTTGGGAGGCAGAGGCAGGCAGATTTCTGAATTCGAGGCCAGCCTGGTCTACAAAGTGAGTTCCAGGACAGCCAGGGCTACACAGAGAAACCCTGTCTCGAAAAACCAAAATAATAATAATAATAATAATAATAATAATAATAATAATAATAATAATAATAATCTGTTACAAGCCATTTTAAGAGGAAAATGGGAGAAAGGTTTATATTGACTCATGGTTTGAAAGGTATAGTCCATCATGTGAGGAAGTTTTGGTGTACAGGAGGGGTGTATGTGTGATTATGTGTGTGTATGTGTGTTGCATGCATGAGAATATATATGTGGATGAACAAGCATGCAGAGTCTAGAGCAAGATGTTTGGTCACTTTCCCTATTCTTTTCCTGCTGCATTGCAGTAAAAGGTCTCTCAGTGAGCCAGAAGCTAGCTCTTTTGACCAGCGTGTACAGCCAGCTAGCTCTCAGATTCCACCAGTCTCCTATGCCAATGCTGGTATTACACATACATTACATGCCTGGCTTTTCATGTAGGCACTGACAAGTAACACTGTAGACCTGAAGCTTGTAGAACAAGCCTTTTACTCCTGATCCATCTTCTCTGCTCTTTTAGTTAATTTTCTATTGCTGTGACGACACTATGATCAAGGCAACTTATAATAGAAAGCATTTAATTGGGACTTACAGTTTCAGAGGGTGAGTCCATGACCATCATGATGGGGAGCCTGACATCAGGCAGGCAGGTGTGGCACTGGAGGAGTAATTGAGAGCTTGCATCCTGATCTGCAAGTTGGAGGCAGAGAGAGCATGCAAGACTGGGCCTGGTATGGGCTTTGAAACTTTGAAGATCATTGCCTAAGTTGGGGTTTTACTTCTGTAAAAAGACATCATGACCAAGGCAACTCTTATAAAGGACAATATTTAATTGGAGCTGGCTTACTGGTTAAGAAGTTGAGTTTTTATCAAGGCAGGGAGCATGGCAGCGTTTAGGCAGACATGGTGCTGAAGTTCTATATCTTGATCCAGCTGCAGCCAGGAGAGGACTGACTCACTGGGGCAGCTATAAGGGTCTCATTGCCCAGCTCCACAGTGATACACTTCCTCCAATAAGGCCACGACTCCTAATAGTGCCATTCCCAAGGCTAAGCACAGTCAAGCCACCACACTCATCCTCAGTGACACACCTCTTTCAACAAGGCCACACCTCCTAATTCTTACCAAATAGTGCTACAAGTGGTGACCAAACATTCAAACATAAGCCTATGGGCGCCATCCTCATTTAAACCACCACATCTGCTGGACAGTATGCTTTTATAAAAATATGAGATTCTACACAAATTTGCATGTATATCATTCTTGTACACAGGCAATGCTAATCTTCCTGCCTGCCTATTCTAGTTGTAATAGTTTTCCAAAGCTAGCCGCTCTTTTACTGTAAAGACAATATATTGAAGTTACTGCTTTAAATGTTGCTTTTTAAATGTTTAAGGTCATTGGAATGTTAGATTTTATTATTTTATTATTTTGCTTAGGCATTTGTCAGAGAAGTAAAATTATACTGTATCTACAAAGTTGGTTTTGAAGACAGTGCTAGTGCAGCTGTGAACCTTGGTTTCTTAAAGTAGAAATGGTAATAAATCATAATAGCTCTTTAAGGATTAAATGAAGCAATTGTTGAAGATAACCTGGAGAGCTTTACAGTAATCCAATTATTTTAATATGCTTTAAAAAATATATTCAAAATACCAAAGTACCAAGTTGTTTTGGGCAAGGTAAATATCTGTTTGCATTAACTGAGAACTTCTTTTTCTCTTTTGTTCTGTTCCTTCTGTCTCACAGTCTTGGATGATGAAGATAGCAACAACATCACAGTAGGATCCCTAGTTACAGTGTTGGTTAAGTTGACGAGGCAGACCATGGCTGTGAGTAGTTATTTGTGTTACGCACATAGCTGTACTTATTTACCTAAAGTTGTTACTATGGAGACTTGTTTGTGTATCTGTTGGTTTGTGTGAGAATGTACATGTATTTGCACATGGTGCACATGATGTGTGTGGAGACTGCAGGTCAGTATCTGATGTTGCAGTGTTGTTGTTTGAGATGGTGTCTCTCACTTACCTGTGTTTGCCAATTTAGTGAGGCTGCCTGTCCAGCTCATTCCAGAGGTCCACCTCCCTAGAACTGGGATTATAAGCATGTGCTATCCATCATATATGGCTTTAATTTCTTTTTTTAAGATTTAGTCATTTTGTGTGTATGAATGTTTTGCCTGTCTGTATGCATTTACACCACATGAGTACCTGGTAAACAGAGGTGAGAAGAGGGCATTGGATGCCCTGGAACTATACCTATGGAGGTTATGAGCCACCATATGGGTTCTTAGAATTGAACCCAGGACCTATTTCTGTTGCATATTTCTTGTTATCTTTCAAATTAATTAATAAAGTTATAACTCGGGCATTTTATTTTGTTTATGTGTGTTTGTGGAAAATCCCTTGGGCTTTTTGGCCAGCCAGTCTAGCCAAGTCTTTAGTCAGAGAAATTGCCTCAAAAACTAATGTGAATGAAAATAAGCCTTTTGACACCAACCTCTGGCTCCACATGTGCACCCTTGCACACACAGTGTTGGTAGTGTTGTGCTAGGCTTTTTACCCATCACTTCAGACAAACTGAGAAAGCAAAGCTCTATAGTTCTAGCCTATAATCCCAGCAACTTGGGCTCAGGAGGCTGAGTGGGGGAGATTGTGAATTTAAGGCAGCCGGGTTACATGATCCCTGTCAAAAGTATAAAAACAAACAAAATAGTAATGCCATCTTATTGACTTCTTAATTAGACTAGCCTGTCTCTTAGAGTTTAATAATTATGTTTGCTTTAATTTATTGGCTTTAATAATTCTAAGATATTTATTACACATAATCTCTACCACTTGTCATTTTTCAGTATGTATTCTTACAAGGTTCTAATTGAGCTTTAAATTGTATATGTATACTTTTTGTATTGATTCTAATTAAATTGTATGATAAGTGGTTATACTTTTAGGATATGTGGATTTTCTTGGCAATCTGATAATAGTAAATTTACAGTATTCCCTTGAAGGTGAAAATTAGAATAATGTCATATATTCAAATTTTCATTATAATATTCATGCTTGGTTAGTATTAGAATAAAATGAAATTTTAAATTGAAATATTTTTGACTTTAAAACGAGTAAGCACATATTAAGTCATCGAGTTTGTTAACTTAAGTAGATTCTGCTTTTGAAGTCTATTTACGATAGCTGTGAGATACTTCCGAAGGTTACTACCTGGGTATGTACAGACTTATAAGTGCCAAGCCTACTCACCCTCCCAATTGCAACTGATTAACAAAAGCTTTATGGATAAATATTTTGAAAGATTTTATTTTCCATCTGAAAGACAACTATGGGCTTATAGTATTGTTCTTATTGCCTCTAGGAAGTATTTGAAAAGGAGCAGTCCATCTGCGCTGCTGAGGAACAGCCTACAGAAGATGGGGTAACTAACAACCTGAGTTTTCTTACCTTCTTGATGAAGAAATGTTGTATTTACTTCTTTGGTTGACTTATATTACTGCGGGGCATAATGCAGTTTATGAAAACACTTTATTCTCATCAATCTCCTCTAAAGGTGACTGTTCAGCATCATCTTTAATTGTCATGTGTGGTTTGCAGCAGAGTGATGCCAGCAAGATCAAGGCAAAAGGAGGATGGCAGCAGAAGAGCAAAGGACCCAAGAAAATGCCCAAATCCAAAAAAAAGAAGCCTTTAAAAAAGAAACCCACAACTGTGCCCTTACCTCAGGCAAAGCAGCAGAAGCAAAAGCAGGCCAATGGAGTTGTTGGGAGTGTAAGTCTGCAGTCTCTGTGACTGTTGTTACTAAGATGTATCTGTGTGTGTGTTAAACTGTTCAAATGTACATACCGTTCCTACAGTTCACATGTGAATATCTACATTAAGTCCAAGCCAAGATTTGCCATCCTTTCTTTATTTTCTCCCTTCCAAATGCTGGAATTGAATCCAGTACCTCATGTGTAGTAGGATAGTACTCTATTGTTGAGCTGTACCCAAGTCAAGATTTCAAAGCTCTGGGCTTGGGAGCAGTTCAGAGGATCTATGTTCTTGCATAGAACCTGATTTCTGTTCCTAGCACCTGGATCAGGTGGCTCACAACTTTCTGGAACTCCATCTCCAGGGCATCTGTCATCCCCAGTGTCTATAGGCAGCTACACTCACATGTGCACATACCACATAATGATACAGGCATGTACACACAATTAAAAATAAATACTTAGAAGGTATATTGAACATTGTTAGCATTCAGGAGAGCTCCTGTGAGTCCCTTCATATAGTCAGTGGCTCTTTCATTCAGTATTCATCTTTCACTACAGGGACTTAGTCACTTACTTACTAATAAATTCATATAAGTGAAATCATTCTTTAAGGTTTATTTTTATGTGTAAGATTGGTTTTAATCTGTCTATAGAAATGGCTATGTACCATACACACACACACACACACACACACACACACACACACACACACACTCACACACACACACACACTCACACACACACTGCCCTAGATAGCCAGATACAGCCAGAGGTTCTCTGGAGGGCATTGTGTACTCTGGAACTGGAATTACAGATGGTTGTTAGCTGCCACACACGGGTGCTAGGAGTCAAATCTGGGTTCTCTAAAAAAAAAAAAATAATAATAAAAGCCAGTGCCCCTAAACCTCTATGCCATCTCTCTAGTCCTGCCCCGTCCTCTCTTCTTTCATTTTTTTGAGACAGAATCCTACAATGCAGCCCTGGCTGGCCTGGAATTTAGTATGTAGATCAAGATGGCCAGAAGTAAACCTGCCTCTGCTTCCTCAGTGCTGAGATTAAAGATGTGTTTTCTCTTTTCTCTTCTTTTTCCTTTCCTCCCCTTCCCCTTCTCTCTCTCCTTCCTTCCTTCCTTCCTTCCTTCCTTCCTTCCTTCCTTCCTTCCTTCCTTCCTTCCTGTTTTTGCTTGTTTGTGTTAGGCATATTGATGCACATCTTTAAGAAGGCAGGGGCAATTGGAGGCTACCCTGGTCTACAGAGCAAGTTCTAGAACAGCCAGGGTTACACAGAGAAAAAATTTGTCAAAAAACAAGCCAAAAAAAAAAAAACCACCTTATTTTTATTTATGTGTGTGTTGTATGTTGTGTGTAGGTGTGCATGCATGTGAGTGTGTGTGTGTGTGTGTGTGTGTGTATTCATGAGTGCAAGCTGTGAATTCATTTAAATATTACCTTCAGCTCTGTGATCTACCTTAAATGAATTTTCTCTGATAATGTAAATTCTGAGATATTTATTCCAGTATTTATTGAAAATACAACCCTTTCCTTGCTGAATTACATTGGCATTTTGTTTAGAACACGTGGCCATATTGCTTGTAATGTGTCCCTCCATCACCATAACCCACCGCATGTGCTTATCCTTAAGCCAGTGTCACACTAGCTTCATTGCGGCTCTCTGTCTTTCCACATAATAGTGTAAATTCCCTAGATGGTAATTTTACTGGTTTTCTTAACTATTTTGCACCCAACTAAACATTTAGAGTGAGTAATTTTCTCTAAAAAAATAATTACTAAATTTAGACTGACAGTAATTGAGTCTCTGGTTTGAACGGGCAGTTAACATAGTACTGTTACCGAGTCCTTGTTCACCCTCGTTGCCTGTTTTCATTAACTTACAGCTTCTTTACATTTTCTCAGCAGTAAATGACAGGTGTGGACATTTGTAGTGCTGTGTACTTGATAACATTTATTGGCTATTTTAAATGAAAGAAATAAAATTTGTTTCAGTGGCTATTACTGCTTTGCAGGCATGTAATAGCTTTTTCTTAAAACATTTACCTTGTATCAAGACATCTTAATGACTTGACATTGATTTTAACCATTTATAGATGTTCTAATTACTCCACATATGCAGTTGCAGCTGTTGTGAGGGAAGACAATTTTTCTTTTAACCTTTATGCCCTCCATTTCTGCCTTTTTGCCTTTCTAATCCCGAGCCAGTTTGATTTTGTGGACAGTGAATTATCTTCAGAGACTCAGAACGATATATACTGACTGAGATGCTCAGAACTTTTGTTTTTGCTTTTGCCTTGTAGGAAGCTGCAATAAAGGAGGAAGAAGACGACATTTCTGACAAGGGCAGTGATTCTGAAGAGGAAGAAACCAACAGAGATTCGCAGAGTGAGAAAGACGATGGTAGTGACAGGGAGTCTGATAGAGAGCAAGATGAGAAGCAAAGCAAAGATGACGAAGCAGTAAGACCTGGTGTCCTTATCGCTGTCCCCTTACCCTCTTATGCTGAGAGCAGAGCCCAGGGCACACTCCAGGTCCAGATGTGTTAGTTAAATCATTTGAATCCTGTTTCTGCTGATCGCTGGAGCTGGGTGTTCATTTGTTTTGAGGTATTCTCAAGGAAAATTGTTTCAGACAAGGATTAGGAATCCCAGTTTTCTTAAATTTGTTGAAATTACAAAGCAGAGCAGGTCCTGTGTCTGAGTGACACTAGTTTGGTTTCTTAAGGAAAACTGCAGTGATGGAAAGTGTCTCTGGGGATAGGAGTGAGGGAAGGCAGGAGCTCCTTAGATCCTTAGAGGATCTTCCATGCCTTCTAGAGCATACTTAGAAGTCCTGGTACTAGATCATCAGGAAAGGGGAAAAGCTTTGATTAGTTGCTAGATCTTGAGTGCTTTTAGACTCAGAGAATTTCAGAGACTGTTTTCCCAGCTCCACTCTAAGAAAGATTTGTCGTGTTGTTTTCTGTATTCTCAGATGCAAATCAAGGTTTTACAGACAAGGTTCTTTCTTGCTCTCCTTTTCTTTTTACTTTGTATTATTTCTTTTTCTTTTCTTTGTCTTTGAACATGCTAGATATCAGGGCCAGCAGATTTAAAATAAATTAATATATGTTATGAAAGCTGAAATAATGGCATAAAGATGTGATCAGCTAAGTTCTGAGGCAGAACTTCTAGGTTTCTCTCAGAAGTTTATACATTAGGGTTTTACTTTCCTGAAGGAATTAGAAGTTTAAAAGTCTGGGAACATGCATTTAGAGTTTAGGGTGAGTGAAATAGTTTGGTAACTTCAGAGGAGTGTAGGTAGCGGTGAAGACAAGAAGGACAGGGAAGGAAGCTGTGTTGCAGGCTCATGAAGGTCAGATCTGGAACCGTCTTGTCATGTGCATAGTTACATGAGATTTGTGGAAATGAACTTCAAATCCTTTGTAGCTAGTTGGCATTGTTAAGAGTAAAAGCTAAAACTCATCTAAATGATCTCTGAGAGATACCAAATGTCACATATTGATGTTTTCTTCTCCCAGGAGTGGCAAGAGTTACAGCAGAGTATACAGAGGAAAGAGAGAGCTCTTCTGGAGACCAAGTCAAAGATAACACACCCTGTGTATAGTCTCTACTTTCCTGAGGTGAGTTTCGCTCAGCCCAGTGTTATTTCATTTCTTCTTCCCATAGATTTCTCACTAGCTGAGTACTGCTTTGTGGGATGCTTACTGCTCCAAGGTGTAATAGCTAGTTTATTTTTGATAGGTCACCCTCATAACAAAGACTATATTGTAGCATGAATTATTTTCCATGAATATGTTGCTTACAGGGGATTAATTTTTAAGTCTGTATTGTTTCCTATGCTTCTGTCATCTCTGGTCCTGTTACTGAGCTGTGCTTAATGGCTGCTTCATTTAGTAGTGAGAGGAGGCTTATAAGATGAGCGCATTAGTTTTACTTTGGTTACTTGGCTCTTCTGAGACTTTCACCCACATGGAGTTTTAAGTAGGATGAAAAAAATTCTTCTTTCCGAGGGTTCTTTACTTAGCTACTTGGTATTCTTGTGCCAGGAAACGTTCATGGACCCCAAAAGACCACCAAGGAGCAGACTCTGATGTAATCACATTAGGATCTCTTTCGAGCTTGGGTTTACTCACCGAAGACAGCCTCAACCTCTCATTGGGACAAGGTTTTACAGAAAAGTAGGAGCAAGTGAGAGGGTAGGGTCCGACCAGCAAGCAACTAATTGAATGTTTATCATAAGCCGTCTGGTGGGTGTTCTGAAGCAAGACCGTATACAATTATAGTTTGAAAGCGCATCTGAAACAATCAGACTAATCTTTGAATAACTGTTGCTAGGGAGTAGCTAGGGAGTAACTCTGGCCAAGGACAAGCTGAATTTATAGCTGCAGGTCAGATTCTCAGCCTTTTTTCTTTTTCTTTTTCTTTTTCTTCTTTTTCTTTTTCTTTTACCTTTTCTTAAGATGGGAGTCTGGTCCCAAGATGGAGTAGGCTTAGCCTCTTATTCCCCCCTTTCTCTGGTAACTAGAAGGTTAATGAGACTTCCTGAAGCTAGGCTGTGTTATGGAGGGGCTGGTAGTGAATTATTGTCTCAGTCTATCATCATGCTTGTTTGTGACATCAGGGCAGTCATCTCAGTGCCAGCTATGTCTAATCTTATGAAAACAGCTAGTAACAGGGCTATATCTTTATGACTCAGCTAATTCAGGTCAGGTTGTGTTGGTGACCTGAAAAGACTGGACCATCATATTTTAGAGGGTGTCTTAGTCAGGGTTTCTATTCCTGCACAAACATCATGACCAAGCAGCAAGTTGGGGAGGAAACTTTATTTGGCTTACACTTCCATACTGCTGTTCATCACCAAGGAAGTCAGGACTGGAACTCAAGCAGGTCAGAAAGCAGGAGCTGATGCAGAGGCCATGGAGGGATGTTCTTTTCTGGCTTGCTTCCCCTGGCTTGCTCAGCCTGCTCTCTTATAGAACCCAAGATTGCCAGCCCAGAGATGGTCCCACCCACAAGGGTCCCTTGATTACTAATTGAGAAAATGCCTCACAGCTAGATCTCATGGAGGCATTTCCCCAACTGAAGCTCCTTTCTCTGTGGTAACTCCAGCTGTGTCAAGTTGACACAAACCTAGCCAGTACAGAGGGGGTCAGGTTTGTCATTGCCCAGTTCTTATGGTGTCCCTGTAGCTTGGATAGGGGTCCTAACGGTGAGAGACAGAAGGGAGTCATGAGGCTGAGTTTCTTCCTGTTCGTCAGGGTCATCTTCAACTGTAAATGTGTATGAGTTTGGATCTATGCTGCAATCCCATCGACCTTCCCAGTGATGGATGTGGTCAAGATGACATCATAGGGACCTTTTAATGAGGCTCTAATAACCCCTGGCTGGAGGGGGACCTGTTTCATAGATAACATGAAGTTTAGGCCAAACCTGTTTGTGAATTCATTGGACACCTTTGAGATAGTCTAGCAATTGGCACTCCTCGAACTCGGTGATGACCTCTGCCTGTATGTTAAGAACAATGTGGAGTGGTATCCCGAACATTATTTTAAAAGGGGTCAGTTCCGTCTGGTAAGGGGAGTTTCATACCCTATAGAGAGTAAAGGGAAGGAGAGATATTCAGTCATCTCTAGTCTCTTAGGTCAGTTTAGTTAAGGTCTCTTAGGATATTATTTATTTTTTCTACCTGTCCTGAACTCTGGGGTCTATATATACAAGTTTTTAATCAATCTCCAGAATATTGACTTGTCTCTAACTTACCTGGGGCACAAGAGCTGGTCCATTGTCTGACTATCATCTGAGGAAGCCCATACCTTGGCAGTATGTCCTCTAAGAGCTTCTTTGTCACTATGAATGTAGTGTCATGTTTGGTGGGAAAAGCCTCAGTCCAACCTGAAAAGGTATCTGTAAACATCAGTAAATATTTATATCTAATTTTTTCTGGTTTTACCTCTATGAATTATGTCTCTTAAACTCTGGGCTTTGTGCCTCTAAACCTGTTACTGGGTTTCTTCTCATTAATCACCGCTTTAGTTAGCGGGCAGGTTTTACAGTTCTTAAATCTCCGCTATCTTTGAGTTGGCATCTCTAATCCTAATATCCAATCTCGCATTCTCCAGATGCCCATGTGGGAAGAATGAATGGTGGGTCTTCTGAAGTGTGTGTAGTCTCATTTCTTCTGGCACAGTGTACTTGTAATCTCTTGGGTTTTGTTTTTGTTTTTAAATCATCTTTTATTATATTGAGACATGTGCAAATTCATAGCCCTGGTTATGTCATCTTTTAAATACTTAGGGTGGCCAGGGAGTGTAAGATCTGGATCCAGGGAAGTCACGGGCAAGAGAGGTCCAATTTCTAGGGCAGTGTGTAGGGCTGCTTAATCTGCCTTATTATTGCCTTCTGAAACTGGGTCTTTCCCTTTCTGGTGTCTTAAGCAGTGGATGATAGTCAGCTTTTTAGGTCCCCATAGAGTCCTTAGTTAGTAGGGAGAGTTTTCCTCCTTATTTTTGATAGTCTTTTCCTCTGCCGTCAGAATGCCTCTCTTTGTATAAATAGCCCCATGGATATGAGCAGTGCAAAGGCATACTGGCTATCTGTGTCTCTTGTCTTTTGTTGGCTTTAATGCCTTGGTTAGAGCTGTGAGTTCAGTTTTCTGGGCTGACATTCTTGCTGACTGTGGCTCCGTGTTTGAGACCACAGCTACCCCAGCATATCTTTCTTTGTCTTGAATGAAGCTGTTGCCATTGGTGAACCATGTTATCTCTACATTCATCAAGGGGGTATCCTGAAAACCTAGTCTGGTGTCATGGATGTGGGCCAGAATGTCCAAGCAGTCATGTAGAGGCCCCTCAAAGACTGGGTCAGGAAGCAGGGTAGCTGGGCTTAGGGCAGCTGGGGCCTTAAAAGGTTATCCTGTGGGGATTTAAGAGGAGAGACTGGTAATGAGTCATTCTGGCACTGGTGATGATTAGGCTTTGGCCTAGCGACAGTTTGCCAGCATCTGTGATGATTTGCAAACAGGAGGGACAGTCTCTGGCAACTGGTCTGATTTCTTTAACAGGTAGGCCACGGGCCAGATCTTTCGTCCATGAAGAGATGGAAGGGCTTAGTTACATCTGGCAACCCAAAGCTGGTGTAGAAATTTCTTTCTGGTCTCAGTGAGCCACCTCTGACCTTTTCTTAATATGTATCTCCCAGATCTAGGGCAGTCACCTGTAGTTGGCAGAATGGGGCCTTTTTTAGCAGAGGCTCAATAATCTGAACTTTCCAGGGCCTCCAAGAGGTCCTGGTCTCCTTTAACATTTTTGTTTGGTTTCTGGTGCCACCAGGAAGTCATTCACAAACTGTAGGAGAGTCGGGTTAGGATGCTGGGCTCTCAGGTCTTCGCTCTTGGGTGCCAAGGCTAAGCCAAAGAAAGCATCTTTTAAATCTAGCACCATATACCATTGGCGCTTAGGAGGAATAGCATTCAAAAGGGGGTGTAGGGATTAGGGGCTGTTGGGTGGATAATGAATGGGTTACCCTGTTCACCCCCAAGTCCACTGTTCTTTGGGTAGGCCATGAGTGTGATTTAATTCCTGTTGTTCCTTGGACCTAGGATTTTTTTCTTTTTTTGAAGAGACTTCATTTTCAGGTTTTAGTAAGACAGAATGTTAAGCTCTATTAGCAACAAGGAAGCTGATACTTTTCTTTCTTTCTTTCTTTCTTTCTTTCTTTCTTTCTTTCTTTCTTTCTTTCTTTCCTTCCTTCCTTCCTTCCTTCCTTCTTTCTTTCTTTCTTTCTTTCTTTCTTTCTTTCTTTCTTTCTTTCATCTATCTATTTATTTATTTGTTCGTTTATTTATTTATTTATTTGTTTATTTTTAGGGTTACCATGGGCATCTTTTAAGGCCATGATTTGATTAGGCTTTTTTCCCTTGGTGTATTTTCTGGCCCAGTGGCCCTCTTTTTTTTTTATAATAAGTACATTTGTTCTTTCCCATGTTGCACTTTAGCGCCGCCCCCCCCCCCCCCCAGCTCTTTCTTAGAAGTCATTTGTTTCAGACATCTCCTGTGGTCCTCTGGATTGGCCATGACTGCCAACAGGGTCTTTGTCAGATCACAAGTTTGTTGTTTTTATTCTTTTTCTAGTCCCTAAACCCTTTGTCATTTTTTTTTCTCTTAATATCTGGTGCTGCCTGATAGATAAAGGCTAGAGCTACCACTACTTTCGTTTATCTTTGGCCAAATTAGTCGTTTTGATACCTGCCAGTAGAGACTGGTGACTTAATCCCTCCTTACAGGCTGGAGAGATGGCTCAGTGGTTAAGAGCACTGACTGCTCTTCCATAGGTCCTGAGTTCAATTCCCAGCTCACAGCCATCTGCAATAGGATTTGATGTCTTCTTCTGTGTGTCTGAAGACAGAAACACAGTGTACTTAAATACATAAAATAAATAAGTAAATCTTTTAATTATTAAAGAAAAAAAAAAAGAAACCCTCCTTATCAGTACTGGAGTCCCAATCTGGGTGGGTTCAGGGAAAGCCAGCACAGATAGCTGCTTGGTGAAGTTTCCTGGCCTCTGTGGTGAAGACAACCTGCCAGAGCATTGGTAATTATCTCAAGTGGGCTTGTGGGTGAAGAGGACTGTCTCTAGGAAATTAATTAAATCTTGAGGGTTTAATTAATCTCTGAAAAGCGGGAGTTCTGAATTCTCCAGTAAAAGTCACTAGTGACAAAAGGGCCAATAGGATGAAGTTGTTTTCCTTGATCACTGACTAGCCCAGCTTCACACAAGGGCAGGACAGACAACAGACTCGGCTCAGGAGACCAATCTCAATCTTTGGGCAGAGAGCGTTGGGGACAGAGCCTGTAAGAATTTAGTCTGAAGCCGTCCTGGATTGCCACCCTAACATAGCAGCATATTGTCTTGCTCTGAGTAGGTGACTGCACGAGTACCCTAAGGCATGTGGAAAGGAGTGGTTGTTGTTTCTAGGTGGGCTGAGTGTGGCAGGATGGTGTCAATGGAGACCCTCTCCTTACAACTCAGAGGCTACATCTACAGCCTACATCTGCATCTTGTTCAGACAAGGAGAGAGCCTTCTCCTGGCAGGAAGGGTAGCAGCCACTCACTGAACAAAATGAGTGACCAGGAGTCTGTTCTACGCTCCAGTGCGGAAGGAGTCATCTGCCAAATTGGGGTCTCTCTGGTCCAGGCTGTCCTCGCTTGGAGCCTTGTTCTCTGGGAACTCATCTCCCATTTGGGGAGATCTTGGTTAGGGCCACAGGAGGCCCTAGTCTCAGACCTTTCTAGGGGCCCAAGGATGCTTCCCCACCCCTGCCTGTGCTCAGCTGAGTTTCCTGCTTGCAGCTTGCCACCCCACCAGGCCAAGGGAAGCCCTTGACACCCCTGTGAGAACTGTCAGGGAGCCGGCCAGGTTCTATGTGTCCCACAGCTTGTGGGAAGCAGGTGGGAAGCAGCAGGGAGGGCTCCGCAAGCAGCACTGAGAAGGGGCACAGAGCCCCTCCACACACCCCTGGGGTGCACCACAGCGCCACTCTGGTGGGCCCTATCTCCCCGAAGATTTGTCTGTCTCTGCCTCCCTATTCCTGAGATTAAAGGCATGTGCCATCACGCCTGTCTTCATAATTAAGCTATATTGTAAACAAAGTTTATTTGAACACAGCTTCACTTATTCTTTTCATGCTGCAATAGCAAATCTGAACACCTGCTGAGGTCTCCATTAACATTGCATGTTGAGAATGTTCGGTTTGTATAAACTTTGTATATGAAACAAATGTACATGTTGCAAGGTATGTGATCACACACTCTACAGTGTGATATTTACTGATAAAAACCTCTTTCTAGTTGTGGTGTGGCTTGCCACTTAGCACACACCTTTAATCTCTCTGGCTGGAATACAGACATGCCCTTAGTACACACTTTTAATCCTAAACAATGAAGGTAAAGTTAGTTTGTAGAAGAAAGCCATGTTTGAAAGTGATGTCTAATTGAGTGGCAAATTAATTGAGTGCAAGATTTGACTGAATAGGTTATGCCCAACTCTCACGAGAAAAGGTTACTTAAAGCAGTACAGAGAAAAAGATTTTACCAGGACAGTTGTATAGAGACAGGGAATGAGGAACCAGAAGATTTGAACAGATAGAGTTAGTTTGAGGCCAAGCAGGGCAATTCAGTCAGAGGCCAAGACAGAAGAGGGATTTGTAAGGGTGGGGCTGGGAAGAGAGGAGAGAGGGGCTGCTGTGGTCAAGATAGAAGAGCAATTTAAGGGAGGAGAAAAGAAGCCAGATTAAATCAGTCATCTTAGAGAGGAGTTTTGGACCAGAACAGTTGAGTTGATGAGCCATCGAGAAAATTAGAAATGGTGAGCTTATTTAGCAGTAAGTCTTCGAGGCTGAAAACATTCTAGGCCTGAATTAGATTGTATGGAGGCTAGGTTAGTGGAGACAGTAAGCCTCTGAGAACAATTAATTTTGGCAAATAAAAGACCCTCCCTCCCTCCCTCCCTCCCTCCCTCCCTCCCCCCACACAGAGAAGCAATCATTCTGCTGCTCTAATCAGTGCACATGTGTGATTTACTTATTAGTCTTGCTCATTCTAAGTGCGCTGTAACCTATTGCACTTAACAGAAGAGCTCTTTGTTGAGTTAAAGTAGTATTGTTAAAAAGTTACACAAAAGTAATAATGAAAAAGCCAGGGCCAGGGCCAGGGCCAGTGAGGTGGGTCCGTAGATAAGGAACCTCCTGCTGACCTGAGTTTCAACATGATGGAAGGAGAGGACTGATTCCATTGGTGTCCTGACCTCCGCACACGTGTCATAGTATACTTGCACCAGCATACATATAAACATACACAAATAAATACACACAAACCCACAAACATTTAAAAATGAAAAAGATAGTCAAGCAAAAATGTTTCTAAGTGGCCTTTTAAGGGTAAAGTAAATGGAAAAGATATTGATATTGGTTTAAATATTTTCCAAAGAAATTATTTCAATAGAATTTTTTCTCTCTCTTATTTTTCTTTTTATTAAAAACAGGACCTCTTCTAAGTGTTGGAAAATTGAGAATTTCGGATAGTGCTTTTTTGACTAATATATATTTAGCACATCCTGGAGTTTACTTTTAGCTTCTAACATTTTCCTTTAAACTACTTAAGAAGGTATCTTTCCTACACAGTCCCCACTTAAAAGAAGTGACGTAAGCAGGTATCTAGCATTAGCTCACTACTGGAAATGCAGCATAGTGGCGGGTGCGGGCACATAGAGGCTTGTGTTTATTATTAATAAGATCAGTTCTGCCCTCTGTTCCATCAGTTCTAATTCCCAGCTCTCTCTCATTGTGCATTCTAGTGGCAGTTTCCTAATGAGCTTTTTGTTGTTCTGATCTTCTGAAGTTCAGCTAGAAATGCTGAGCTTTCTAAAATAGTAGTGTGCAATTAAAGATGGATAGAAGCCCTTAGAATCTGAGGTGCTTTCTTTTAAGATGTTGCCAGGCAGTGGTGGCACATGCTTTTAATCCAACAATCAGGAGGCAGAGGCAGGTGGATCTCTGAGGTTGAGCCAGCCTGGTCTCCAAGGGAGTTCCAGGGCAAGCAGGGCTACACAGAGAAACCTGTCAAAAATAGATAGATAGATAGATAGATAGATAGATAGATAGATAGATAGTATAGATGATAGATATAGATGACAGATAGAATGTTTAATGTATTACGCTGCCAAGTCCCTTCTACTTATACATTATGATGTAATAATTTAAAGTGTTTCCTGTTTTTAGAATACCTTTTGTCATTTTAAAGTAAATTATGGATTTTTAAGATTGAGATCTATTAGTAGTCTTTATGAGGTTATTGAAACTCCAAAAATTATTTGGGGAGTAGTGAATGAATGAATGTATCTTGCAGTGTTTGTGTACATTTTGTTCTATTGAGACAGTGCCTGGATCAATACTAAGGATGTAACAAGGATAGCATTTTCAAAATCAAGACAGATTTAAATTGTTTCTCCAGTTCTTTATGATAACTCATACTCTTTTTTTTCCTTTCCCCTTTGCAGGAAAAACAAGAGTGGTGGTGGCTTTATATTGCAGATAGGAAAGAACAAACATTAATATCCATGCCATATCATGTGTGCACACTGAAGGATACAGAAGAGGTAATTAGCCAACAATATTTGTTTTAATATCTTACCTTTATGATGTTTCATTAAATTTTTAATTATGTGGCTTACTGTATTTTGCTCATTGCATTTTTTTTTTTTGGTTGGGGCCAGCCTGTAACATTAGTTCTGGGGTACATGATGGTCTCTCCAGATACCTGCACTTAGGTGTATGTACACACACACATCTAATTTAGAATGAAAATAGATTTTTTTTTTTTAAGGATGGAAGGATTAATCTCAGAAGGGTCATCCATGTTTGACAATTAGTCCTTTACTTTTACTTTCATGGCAAGGTTAAGACACAGAAGTAAACTTGTTCTTAATAGCAGTCGGGAAGCAGAGAGAATAGGGAAAGGTTAGGAGACAAGATGACCCTTCATAGGCACACCCCTTCTGTGGCCTACTTCCTCTAGCCAGGCAGGGTCTGCCTCCTATTGCCCATCACCTTTCAATAATGTCATCAAATTATGTTGCCATCAAAGGGTTAATCATAGATTGCATTGTAGCTCTCAAATTTGTGATGAAGAGTCGTTTACTCAGTAAGTTGTTTACTCATGGAAGCAGTATTCTGTTCTACTCCATCTTGGAGTATATGAATGTGTGTGTGTATATGTGTATGAGTGGTTTGCAGGCTGTGGTCCATCTAGTACAGCAATGGCTGTCCCTCAACAGTCCACAAAGCTAGGCGTCTCAGATGGTCTTCAGTGTATGTTGAAATCCCAAAGCAGTAGGCTCCAATGTCAATGAAGGAATCTCTCAGCAGTAGGATATATGAACTTGCCAATAAGAGTGAGGGCAAGCAGATAAAGAACAAAAGCCACTGTCTTCCCTGTCTTTTATATAAGCTACGACTAGAAGGTGTAGTACTTTAGGGTGGGTCTTCTTACCTTAAATGATCCAGATTTAAAGTTGATCTTTGTTTTTGTTTTTGGAGACAGGGTTTCTCTGTGTAGCCCTGGCTGTCCTGGAACTCACTTTGTAGACCAGACTGGCCTTGAACTCAGAAATCTGCCTGCCTCTGCCTCACAAGTGCTGGGATTAAAGGTGTGTGCCACCACCGCCCTGCTAAGGTTGATCTTTCTTAATTACTGTTCTTTTTTTGTGAAGAGACATCATATCCAAGGCAGCTCTTATATAGGAAGGAATTCAGTGGGGGGGGTCTTACTTATAGTTTTAGGAGCTTAGACCATTATCATAATGGCAGGGAGCATGACAGCAGACAGGTATGGTGCTGGAGAAGTATCTGAAAGCTGTATCTTGATTTGTAGGGAGGGAAAGGGAGAATAGGCCTGGCATAAGCTTTTGAGATTTCAAAGCCCACCCCCAGTAACACAGTTCCTCCCAGGCCACACCTCCTTATCCTTCTCAAATAGAGCCACTCCCTGATGCCTAAACATTCAATAAATATATGAGCATATGAGGCAATTCTTATTCAAACCACCACACTTTACTCTCTGACCTCCACAGGTCTATAGCCATATCATAATGCAAAAATGGGTTCAGCACAACTTCAAAAGTCCCCATAATTTGACACAGTCTCAACATTGTTTTAAAGTTCAAATTCTCTTCTGAGATTCATGGCAGCCTCCTTATAACTGTATCCCCCTGTAAAGTCAAAATCAAAAAGCATATCACATACTTACAACATTCAATGGCACAGAATAAATATTGTCATTTCAAAAGGAAGGAAGAGAACATAGTGAAGAAATAATGGGCCAGGGCAAGACTTAAAACCAGAAGGGCAAACTTTAAATTCTATATCTCCATGCCAAAACACTCTTTAGATCTTCAATTCCTTTCAGCTTTGTTGACTTCAACACACTTCTCTCTCAGTCTGGTTCCACTCCCAGCCTGCAATTCTCCTTGTCAGGCAAGTACTCGGCTCGCCTACACAGTTCATGTCATCAGTTTTGTTGTTGCTGGGGCTCCCTCACCCCTCCGACAGGGTTTCTCTGTGGTCCTGGGTGCTCTGGAGACCAGGCTGACTCTGCTTCCTGAGAGCTGGGATTAAAGGCCTGCACCACCACTGCCCAGCACTCCTCTTTTAATGTATTTTCCTTGTGGTATTTATGTAAATAATATACAGATTATTTGCTCTCCCCAAATTTTACCCAAAAGTTAGCAAATACCCCGTGCTTTACAACCGACCTTTTTTCTTCTAACAATAAAACTTGGCCCTGGCTCTCCTGAGTTACAGTCTTTCCCACAAGTATAATGCAGTCGTTAAGAGTGAGCACTGACTGAGCTGGGTGTGGTGGCACATGTCTTTAATCCCAGCACTCGGGAGGCAGAGGCAGACAGATTTCTGAGTTCAAGGCCAGCCTGGTCTACAAAGTGAGTTCCAGGACAGCCAGGGCTACACAGAGAAACCCTGTCTCGAAAAAAAAAAAAACAAGAAAAAAAAAGAGAGAGAGAGCACACTGATGGCGGTGCAGTGTCACAGTTCAGTTAATGTCCCTTCATATCTGCCACAGGCTCTGCTTCCTCTTCAAGTTCACAAGCAGAAGGAAGGTTGCACTTGGTTTTTGTTCTCAATCCTTTTTCTCTGGGTACATACACGCCAGTCAAGCATGGCTATCACTGGAGTCAGAACTTGTAGCTCCTTCTTTTGTTTCTTCATATCATCCTTTTCAAGATCCCACCAAGCTGTTTTGTTAGAATATCAGTGTGACTGTCTCACTGCTTACTCACTACATTTCTTACTGGTCATACATTTCATGTGTGACACGTTGTGTTTGTTTGTTCCCATTTGTAGTGATAAGGTTTTATTTCTAGAGTGTTTGGTGAACCTCATCTGTGGTATGTTATTTGTGGTACTGTTCTCTGGATATTTTTACCGAGTGTTTAGCATGCAGAGATGGTTTGGCTGTAAATCACTTTTTACTCTATAGTCTGAATTTGTTTTAAGAGTGAAAGTAGACACTCGGTGAGGTCAGGCATATTTTTGTGTGTACATTTGTTCCCTTGTTTTTATTTGATCTCTTAACTTGGATGTCTTTCTTTTACTGTGAGGAAGTGAGCCTTTAAACATGAAAATGAGTATCCCCCCCTATTTGTTTCAGACCGCAATTTTCCAAGGTCTGGGGTTACAGATTCTCATCACAATGGCCTATATTAATTTATAATATTAGCTACAAAAATCTGGAATTTGGAGACTGGAGGTAGATAACTAGAGTATAGAGATGTTATTTTAAATATGCATCTTTATCCTCATATGGAATTGAAATCTCTAAGGCTATGTTAATGTTTGTATTTGTTTATGACTTGATAGGAAATTTAATACCCTTTTTGGCTTGTTTTTTAATAGTTTTCTGTAATTTATACTTTATTTTTCTGCTGTGGATAGATGTTAGGATAGTAAAGGGCCTTATTAAAACTAACAAATCATTTATTGAAATATAATGGAGTAAAAATATGTAATTCTTTTTAAGTTTGTTTTCATAATTTTGAGTTTCATATATGAATATAGTGATTTTTAGTTATTTTTTTAATCTATTCTTCCCTCTGATTTCTTTCCTTGCCCTTTGAAGCCCTTTTTCCCAACAAGTAAATGTGTGTGTTTGTGTGTGTGTGTGTGTGTGTGTGTGTGCGCGCGTGTGCGCGCGCGTGCATTTGTATGTTTCCTACTGAGTTTCATTTGGATGCTTGCATGAGCATGGGTGAAAAGCTGTTTACTGGGAAGTGGGCACCTTCATCCCCAGCAACTGTTAACTGCCAGCAGCAGTCCCTTGGGAGTCTTGAGGTCTTGTTGGAGTTTAGGCTTATGTGGTATAACCACCGCTGCAGTGAGCTGTCCAGGCATAACCGCAGCTGCAGTGAGCTGTCCAGGCATAACCGCCACTGCAGTGAGCTGTCCAGGCATAACCGCCGCTGCAGTGAGCTGTCCAGGCATAACCGCCGCTGCAGTGAGTTGGGAGTTCAGCGACCCTGTCATGTCTTCAAGACTTTTTTCTGCAACAGATCCCCGCTCCAACTCTTACATTCTTTTGCACCTTCCTTCCTGAGTCTTGAAAAGTTCTTTTTGGATTTTTAAGGCATAAATAATTTATTATGGAAATAGAATTTGGCAAAAATTACTTTTTATCTAGCAAGGTCTGTTTAACCTTTCATTTATTCATACTTTCATTCTTTATTGCATTTCTTTTGAGTTTTAAGGTGGCAGCATAGAATTTAATATGCTTTCTTGAACTGTGTTCATGGAAATGAACCCCAATAGTTCTGCTTAATTTGATTTCCTTTTTGTTTAGAGCTTATAATAGATGAGACAGAACTCACACATGCTGTTTGTAATTATGACGGTGCAAATCATCTGTGCAGTCCTCTGAGGTAGGAAGTTTAAAGGCATTCTCTCGGTCTTTAAGTGTTGATTTTTTATCTTCTTAGGTAGAACTGAAGTTTCCCGCACCCGGCAAGCCTGGAAATTATCAGTATACAGTGTTCCTGAGGTCAGACTCCTACATGGGCTTGGATCAGATTAAACCACTGAAGGTAGGACAAGTGATCAGGCACTGAGTGTGTGCGCAGGGAGTGGGCCCTGAGCGAGTGCCTGAGGCAGGCTGGAGACAGAAGGGCCACCTCAAATGCTTTCAGTAATAGCTAGATTTTTAAGGAGCTCTGAACTTGGATTCTAAGTTGCTTTAGTGGTCGTTTTAATGCGCTGTAGCATGTGGTACATCTCAGGGCTTTAAAAAGTCTGGTGGGAGTCAGATGGAGGTAGGGAGTCAGATGGAGGTAGGGAGTCAGATGGAGGTAGGGAGTCAGATGGAGGTAGGGAGTCAGATGGAGGCAGGGAGTCAGATGGAGGCAGGGAGTCAGATGGAGGTAGGGAGTCAGATGGAGGTAGGGAGTCAGATGGAGGCAGGGAGTCAGATGGAGGCAGGGAGTCAGATGGAGGAGGGCTCATTTTTCCTTAGTCTTTACTGGAATGTTTGTTGATTTCTGAAATGAAGATTTTTTTTTTTGTACTGTAAGATCCAACCAGAAATACCCCTATTTCAAACACGGGCTGTTCGTACACCCCACGAATCACGAGACCTGTCTTGATGCAAAAAGCATGAGGATTTTTAATCGGAGCTCCGGGACGACCCGTATCCCACGCAGGGGACAGGGGGGTCGACCTCGTGGCTCAAAAATTAGGAGCTTTTATAACAATGGGGTAGAGGGTTTGGGGAAATTGGCGCGGTTTCACATGATTGGCTAGTTTAAACATCAGCAAGATACCCAGGTAGGAGGCAAGGGGGGGTGGAAAGGGGGAGGCAATCTACCTAACAATTAAGTCACGTGCTACCTTAGGCAACCTCCTGGGGCATTGAGACATTCCACAGAGATATTCAGAGGGCGTTGGCTATTCTGTGATTGTTCCAGGAAAGGCTTGCCCAGTACCTAGAGCCATCGGTATTTTTAAAGGTTCACTTTCCCCCCTGACACTTTGTCTTTGGTTACGTACTACTCTTTCAGTACTTTTGGAGTGTTTTGTTTTGTTTTGTTTTGTTTTTGTTTTTTTAAAATCATTTTAGAACATAAACTTTGTGTATGGTTTGAAGCACACTTTACAGTACTCATTTCCCTTGAGCTTTTCATATAAGTCATCTCTTAGATTAGTGAGATTGTGCTAAATCATTGTGACACTGTTCAGAGTAAAGGAGGCAGGAAAAGTGAGTCTGTCTTTCCTCCTGAAAGCTCTGTATTTCTTGCGTTGGCCATAGAATTTTACGTCACAGAAATCTTTGGAAGGCATACTTGAATTTTTCTTTCTTCAGCCAAAGACTTCGAATTAGAGACCACTCAGTGTTATTGCTTAGGAATCATGGTTGCTAGTAGTTTGTGCCATAGAAATACTTTCTTAAATGGTTGAACTTCTACAGAGTCAAAATGTTGAACTATATTAGAAATTGAATTACATTACTAAGTATATTTAGTATTTTTATTTGCAGAACGAAGAATCTTTGTAATGAATGTGCTGAATTTAGAGTTGCAGCTACAAAATTCACTTCTTTGTGATTGCCACAGTCAAAGAAAACCTTTACTAGATATTGTTTTCATTATTCTTCCCCAAATCTCTGACATACATATTTAATTGTTTATAGTTGGAAGTTCATGAGGCCAAGCCTGTGCCAGAAAACCACCCACAGTGGGACACAGCGATAGAAGGTGATGAAGACCAGGAAGACAGTGAAGGATTTGAAGACAGCTTTGAGGAAGAGGAGGAAGAAGAGGAAGGTGGAGACTAGCCCGTGTGAGTGGACCACAGCGTTTGCACTTCCTTGCAAACACCTGCTGCTCTGTGAGTGGTCACAAAGCAGCAGCAGGGAAGGACTGATGTGGAGGGAAGTGTTGGTGACTTTACTAGAAACGGATGCAAAAAAGAGACCGCTGGTGCCAGGGTACAATCTGAAAAGGGTTTTTAAAGCCTTCAGGTATGGGGTGGTGCATTTATCTCATCTGCAAATGATAATAAATCCTTTGTTCCAACTGTCCAGAAGTGTGGGCTGTGCATTACCTGATAGATTATGCTCTCGGTAAAAGTCAAGGTACATGAAAACAATCTATAAATGAGGAGCTCTTCTTTGTTCTTTGTTTAGTTTTAGTAAACATTAAAATATGATAAACATCACACATGTTTTAAGTAACGTCTGCTCAAGTTTTTAATCTGTTAGTAAGCTCTATTATTCATTTATCAATATTTTACAAATGGTAAGATTGTAACAGTTCCATATATGAGTTGAAACCATAATTTTCATCTATCTTGGCCATAACTTAGCATTCTCACACATTCCACATAATACAGAGGGCTACATTTTAGAATTTTCTGTTCTTACTTGCCCAGAGTTAGCAGACGTTATAAAAGTGGCTTTTATTGGCTTACAGCCTCTTAAAGCCTCTGGTGGTGTCAGTGTAGGATCAAATTCATCTGATACGCTTCAGGGCCAAAAGTGATTGCGGGACCACACATTCTCTGATGCTCAGTTTAGGTCATTCAACCTTTTGGAAAAGGTTCACTAGAAAAGCTGAACTACATTCGTAGCTTTTAATCTACCTGACTCTGTCAGAAGCCTTCTAAAGACAGTAAATACAGCATACAAAGGAGGCACTTTTGTATTCATTTGGACTCCTGTTAATAAAATAGAAGTTTGACTCATTTTATGTTTGTAATTGTGTGTGTCTTTTTACTCCTAGAGAAAGGGCATAAATAGGGTAATGTTTTATTTTTCAACTCAAAGTTTAATATTGTACCTCACTGTGGAAGTGACTGCTATCTCTGTGTACTCTTGGAAACCAGGAGGAAGAACTCTTCTCTCATTTAGTACAGCCTAGAGGGCAGTGCTCAACACAGAGTAGAAATGTGTGTGTGACGAGTCACTGAGGTCAGAGGGATATTTTTATTACTAGACATAGAGGACACACACGTCTACAGTACTATAAGACTGACTGCAATAATCCTATCAAACTCTCCATAGGCCAAAGTACTGTTGCAATACTAATTTATCACCTGTTTATTTAAAAGGTTGCTACTCTTCCTGCAGAATTATTGCTGGTATTTTGTTACTACAGTAGTTGGAAATAAAATTTTAAAATTACCAAAACTATGAATTTTTTTGTTGTTGTTCTAAATTTAAGATGTAACATTTAACAGTTGTTCTCATTGGAACCTGTTTCCTGGGTGAATGAGACCCCCTTCCTCTGCAGGCCCAGGTGTGTGGGTTTGCCTTCAGATCAAGTCTTGCTGGGAAGCTGTTAGACAAGCAGGCGTGAGGGAGGGAGGGAAGGAGGGAGTCAGCTGTGTCAGGTTAGCGGAGATGAACAACCAGAGCTGTGCTGTTCACATTTCCTAGCTTTCCTGAGGGAGCCAGGCTCAAGGACGGCTTCTCTAGTGGCTCTTTGCCCTCTGAAAGGTATACAGACTGTTCAAACAACTGGCTTCTCTGGCTTGAGAGTCTCTGGTGGGGATTTTACACCCTGATAACAGCACCGCGCTTACAAAACAGCATGTCTTCCATGATTGGAAATTCCAACACCTTGCTTATGTTTGCCTATGTTGTGATGTGTAGCAACATCTCAACCTAAAGAACCAGTTTTCCTCTAAGAAGTGCTTTGGTGAGAGACTCCAGCTAGGGTGCTCGTCTCAGTCACTCAACTCCACATCTCTGTTTTTCTCTGGATTAGTAATTTGTCCGAGTTTGCATTTAGTTGAAGGGAAATACAGAGTGAAATTGATTATATATGAAATTAAGTAGTTTACATTGTGTAAAAGTTTTCATCTCTAGATTTGCAGAATGTCTTCCTGCTAGTGGAAAGTGTGGCAGGTGCGAAGGCTGACATCGGACGACCTGACTGAGGTCTCCGGCCCAAAAGCAGATGTTCGCAGTCTCTAAACTGTTGGAATTTTTGAGAAGACTGGAGACATTGAATTAAGATTCTGTATGTGGAGTAATCTCGTTCTTTGCTCTGCCTTTCCCAGCATACCCTAGGGGTGGAGAAGAACAGGCTGTTGAATGGTACCGTCCTGCTGTGCTGGGACCCTCAGGCCTGTCTGAAACCAGTTCCTGCCATGTGGAACCAGGCCGTGTACTGAGGCTTTCTTAGTGGGACTTGAATTGGTTTTTGTTTTTGAGACTCACTATCTAGCCTTGGCTGGCCTTGACCCACAGTAGAGCCCAGGTTGTGGACCTTGTAATCCTCCTCCGGCCTCCGTCTCTGGAGTAATAGGATTACAAGCAAGAGCCACCACGCCTGGTGTTAATGTATCTGCTACATGTATTCAGGTATCTGCTCCAGCTGCCTCCTACCATACACTGGAGTGTTGTTTAGTAATAATGTGTATTTCAAATGCACTACATATTTTCGAGGGATTGTTTATCATGTATTTACTGAGTTTCCATGTCCGGGCTCTGTCATTAGGCACTGTAGCTATATGGACACACTGTGTTAAGGACTTAACTTGGACTTTTAGTCAGCACATGGTGGGAATTTCTCCTTCTTTCTCCACTGGCACAGTGGCCAATGCCTCCCTCTTCCTTTCCTCTCCTTTCTTGTTCTCTTGTTTGTTTGCTTGAGCTTGTCACTAGGCAGAGGAATTATGTTTTAAGGAACTAACTATTAAGTTAGGTGGCCTTTGCCCAGCCCCTTATCCCTTTTGAATAAAGCATCATGCATCTTTTGTTGTTTAATGCTTCTTTGTTGAAGCATTTTCTCGACTCTATGAATCCCCTATTTAGTCTGCCTTAAAGTGAAACAACGATCAGTGAACCGAAGCATGACGTTTTACCAGGTGTGCAGTGGTTGGTTAGTTAAGTGTGTCTTGAGATGTTAGCATCATCATGCACTTAAACTTGACACTAGGGCTATTTTACAAACCTTAACAAACAAAACAGATGCCACCTTGTACATTATCCTGTTACTGAGCTAAAAATCCAAATAGCAATCATGGGCATGTTTTAGAACTGTGGTTTCAGGCAGGGGTGTACATCCTGGGGGTATGCAGATACTAAGTCCATTGAGAAAATGTTAAAATAATGATTCTTTGTATTTAATCTCATCCTTTTAAATTTCTATTTTTTATGTGTTTTATAATGTACATAATATATTGTACAGTTGTACACTTCTATAATTTATAAATAAATAATACATTTATTGGTGCATTATTTTTTTTCCTGATTTGGGTGTGTGATGAAAACATTCGTATACTACTGTTTTGTCATATAGATAGGATGACATTTCAATGATCTGAAGGTTGGGGCTTTTGGCATTCTGCTATCTGAGTTGACAGTGACATACTCTGACACCAGGAGGCAAGGCTACATTTGTTGTATCTAGATTTCCTGCTGCCCACAAGAACGCAGAGGATGGATGCCCTTGGAGTGGGGCCATGAAAGAGGAAGGACTGTACCTGCCATAAGCTGGGCAGTCATTAGCGGCTGCAAATTAAAGGCTGGTGTGGGAAGGACCATCCCTCTAGTGCAGAAGGAACCACACCCCTGCATGATGGTAGCAGTGGCCACCACTTAAGTGGGAGCAGATTGTAAACATCACAGTTACCTTGTATTTTCCAGCCTGGTTCCAGTAGAGGGCGATAGGGCCATAGTTCATTTTCTTTATAAGAATGTTTGGGTAGACTAAACCAATACTTCAAAAATGATTTTTTATTTATTTATTTTTGAGATGGGCGATTGCATGTTTCCCAGTCATGCCTCAAATTCTTGAACTCACAGTCTTCCTTGAGTCTCTTGAACAGCTGGGACTGTAGGACAGCACCACTGTGCCCAGCTTTATATTGTGAGAGTCAGGTAAAACGTTGATGTGCTCCTTATAAAATTCAGTTTTTTGTATGGTGTCAGCTACAAGGGTCTGGCATTTTTCTCTTTGTGCAAGCTAATCTGCCACATTTTCTGGGTGCTAGCTCCAACCCCCAGGTAAGGTACACCGTGAGCTCTATGTCACCCAAACCTCTCCTGCCCTCCAAGTTAATGGGGGCGATGCCAAGTGCCTCAGGTTGACATTGTGCATATCAACAGAGGAACTTGGAAACCTAGTCCTTTAAAATAGCGTGTGGACAAAGCTGTTCACTCTTTACTGTTGTAACAGCATGTCCTCTGTTACGGGGGAGATGATGCCTGTCTACCATGGCTGTTTAGACACACCAAAGTGTGTGTGTGTGTGTGTGTGTGTGTGTGTGTGTGTGTGTGACAGAGACAGAGATGGCGCGCACTAAAGTGTACCTAAAGGTAAGAAGTGGGCAGTGGCCTTTCAGTATGTGGGATACTGTATGCATAAATAATATTATACCAGGAGGTACAGGGCACTTACTTTAAATGGAATATGGTCTTAGTTTAAAAAGAAAAAAAAAAAGACCATCTCACTTGGTAATGTATATTTAAGCCTCTTGCAAATGTTTGTCTTACTATCAAGGATAGCTTTGTTTCATTTGAATATAGTTCACTTACATGCAACTACTAATCTAGAACTTTGTACATTGAATTCAGTCTGTTACAGTGAGAAAGGGGCTGTCTGAAAAGTGACCACTATACCTGTTATACATTGTAACCTGGGAAGGTTTTGATTATCGCCATCTGCACCCTTCCCTAGCACCCTGCCAGGTTGCTGTGGGCCCCCCTCTGCTGGAAATAATCAGGGGGCCCTAAAAGCCTGTTCTGAATATGACCACTAGTCCTCACTGCCCTCTGAGGGCAGACTGCTTACTGCTTTAACTGTCTCTGACATCTCACTTAGAGATACTACAGAGAACAGAGAGGCTGATCACATTTGCCAGTGAGAATGTTGATTTTAAAAAATTCAGTGAAGGACTAGAATTGCTGGACTTTGAAACAGGTTGGAGGATTTCTCAGGGGAATAAGGCATCCAGTAAGAGGCCTGGGGTGACTGTACCTCCTCATTGACATGCACTGCCAACCTTCACCCCCATCCTGTTAACTTGTCCATCTTCACAATCACATCCAAAGGTTCTCCAGCTTCTTAATTCCTTGATTCTCTGCCACATTCTTGGAACTCTAGTCACTTCCCTTCAAAAGCTTACTGTTCCTCTTGACAACACATTAAACACACAGGACGGTGGCAAGGAGAATGGAGAGGGCAGGAGAGATGCCCATGTGACAGGCTTCAAGGCACCCTCTTTGGCTCAAAGCTCCAGCTTCAGAACTTGCAGTTAGGTTTTCCCACGATCCCTAGGAGCGCCTGCCCCACCTCCCCACCCCTATTCACAGGTCTGCATCTATTATGATGGAAATTATCAGGATTAATGTGATTATCTGAGAAGTGCTTTTGAGAGTGGGGGTGAGACTGGTGTTATGATCAATTGCAGTATTTCTTTGCACAAGGCAAGCCCCTGTGTCTTTCAAGTGTGCTGACTTAATGACAGGGTATCCCACCAAATGTCAGGAGTGACAGACACCTCAGGAGCACATTTTTCACATGGAGTTTTAAGTTTGGCAGTACTAAGGGCGGAGTAGAATTCTTACATTTGGTGTGTTACACAGAACAGTTTCTCAGAGTATGAAATCTTTAAAAAGCCTTTACCTCCTGATTTCTGGAATTTTCTTTGGTGCTTAGCATCCAATTGATCTAAGTCCCTCCAAAGAAAAGCACATGCAAACAGAATCTTTGAGGCTTGGTCAAAGCGCCTTCCTTGCAGTGATACCGTGGCAGGAGTGGTCAGAGTGCTGAGAGCAGCTCTCCAGCTCTGTTCCGGAGACACTTGGCTCCTGGCCTTCCCCTCTGAGAGTCAGACATGATATGAAGAAGGAACATAAAGAACAAAGAGCCAGAGAAGAGGGGGTTTGTAACATCTGGAGAGCTGCAGTGGGGACCCAGGCATCTCCGTGCACACTCCAAAGCCCCTGTTCCTTTGTCTTTCCAATGCATGTGTGGAAATGGAAATCCCATCCTAGTGTGTTCAGCAACCCTACCTCACCAGCCCACCTCAGCCACGAGTGATCCCATCAGTGGGCCTGGGCTTACACATGACTCAGGGTTTAGGGTTCTCAGGCTGCAACAACATTGGATCCAGCTGTGTCCAGCTTTGTAAGATTCCAAGTTGGGTAACCCATGTTAGCTAAAAGCATGAAGGTATTTTTTAAATCCCTCTCAGGTCAGAGATTCAAGTGTTGTAGGTCTGACTTGAGTGGAGTGGTATTCAAGACTCCCCCAGTCTTGAATGTGGCCTTAGGAGCCTAAGAGAACCCCAGACGCTCAGAACACCCTCCCCACTCATTCACTGTTTTCTACAGTCTGGGCCCAAGAGCCTTCACATTTACCACCTTAACCCAAAGCATTAGAAATATCCACTCAAGACACCTTTCTTAACCAGATCAGATTATTATTTCTTAGAGACTTGCCTTCCTGCCCAGAAATAGAATCCAGGGTCCTGGGCATGCTGAGAAGCACATTTAGACTGAGCTACATTCCCAGCACAACTCCCATGCTCACACACCTTAAACTTTTTTATGGATTTATTCTTTAACCTCTTTTATTAAATTGTCTAAGGCTGCACTTTCAGTCTTCCTGCTGGAATTACAGGCCTGGCCTGGAGAATTTTTTGATGTTAAACAAAGATGAAGGGTAAAAACAAAGGAGCTGTTCCAGGCATGAACACTAGGTCAAGTTCAAAGGCTCGTAAAAGCTCTTCTCAGTTCTATCTGCTGATACCCAGTTACTAAAATTCACCCCAGCAATATGGTCATAATAAGAAAAGACATACTTAAAATTGCCCCATGCGGGGCACAGTCTGCATGATTTCTTTACCACTGAGCTACTGTTTGCCCTAGTAGGAGGCTTACAGAGTAACTGTCTAGTTCACTGAGCACACTGTTGAATTGAAATGGGAGTGGTGTCCTGCTCAGATATTTGAGGGTGAGACTCCTTGTGTTACTTCTCATGACCCTGAGAAGGTTAGGGTTCGGGTTGGATGCAGTAAAAAGTATTTTAAAATCCCAGCACGGGGCTTGTGAGGTTGGGGCAAGAAACAAGCCAGGAGACCACGATGTCCACACGTCCTGAGATCACAGCTGCTAGAAGTTGAGCAAATGAGGGGTGGGAACTGACTTTTCCCCAGAGGATGCCACGGACATCCCAGTGTAGAGCTTGACAGGCCTAAAAACCTACAAGCACTCATGAGACACATGGGTTTCAAAAGAAACTCTTTCTCCTGGGTAGACATTCTCACAACCAGATTTATCCCTGCACAGTCTGGCATATGGATCTACGTGTTTATTAAAATGAATCCTGACATAAGCTAAGCTTTTCAGTGTTCCAACAGTCCTAGAGAATTCTTGATTTTCAGAGGGAATTCAGATAACTCTCTAGGGACAGGGAGACTAATAAGCATTACATAGAAGAAGCCAAAGCAACTCAGAGCTGGCCTACAGAATGTTTGCTAAGGGCAATCACTTCAAGGAATAGATAGAGTTCCCACTGAGAAAGGTATCTTAATTACAGCCAGGTAGAGACAGACTACTTTGCAGACTAAAAGCAAGTTGGTAAACTTCTCTTCCTTTAGAACCTACCTGGGCCTACGATAAAAGGCCCACTGGTGCGGAACCCCCTACTGCTAGTTTCAGAGAAGAGGCAGATTGTAACTAAGGTGTGAAACCCTTTGTCAGTGGCTGATCCTAAACAGAGCTGCCTTACTATTTACTGTAAACATACCTGGCTCCTGTAAGTCCTTTTGATGTATTCACTCCTTTGTATTGTGTCATTGTAACTTGATGGATGTACCTGGCCTGGTTTCTTCCCCACTGTATAAAAGTTTGGTGCTCGATCTCACAATTACACTCAGATTCATACTCCCTTGTGTGGTCTGTTTGTCATTCGCCGAATCTTTGCCCACTTGCTCAAGAGAACTCGACCCACGCAGACAAGGGACTTGAGAGGGTCTGCGGCA
>LR755245.1:54352-88070 GCA_902729485.2 Mus minutoides | reverse complement strand
TAGCAGTATTATCTGAAGATGGAAAACTCATTTAAAAATTATAATAAACTTTGAATCTTGCAAAGAGGGAAGGCTGCCAATGCTGATTACCTCGTTCACCTTTATGGGGGATTGTCAGTGTTTTATAAAACCCTCACTGTAATCAATTACAGCAGGGGAGAGAGTCCATGTGATGTTAACAAGCAAAGTCAATGCCCGATGGCTTAAACCTAACAGGCCACCATCATAAGTCATCATCTCAAATGAGCCAGAAGGATTTGCTATTACTGAAAAACTAAGCATGGGAGAAAATGAAGGAAGCAGGGGAAGGAAGTTCAGGGTCTCCATTGACAATGTTTACAACCTATATATGTTTTCCTCATGTCTCTGGCCAAATCAAATCACACTATCATGTCTATGTTCATAGCACAAAAAAAAATGTGCAATCCTTATAATCAAAATTAATAGCGTATCCCATGAACATTGTGTTAAACCACAGCTGACAAAGCCATGGTTTGAGGACCACACCTAAAAGACTATGTGCTGGCAACAGTCTACATTTACATTGTTAGGATATAGGCAGGGACTTTGAAGGCATTTCAGGTTAGATAAAATTATGATGGCAATCCCTAAGCCATATTGGCTTAGTGACTTCATGGAAGATACAGAGAACCAAGTTAGCACTCTTGCTGTATTACATTATGTTATGCCCTTCCTAATGTAATGATGTTGTAGCAAGGCGGCTCTAATGAATGTTGGGCAGCTTGGTCCTATGCTCTTGATTGTGCCAGCCTCTAATGATACAGACCAATTTAACTCTGTCATTTGTAAATTTCTTATCTTAGGTATAAAACAGCAGAAATTCAAAGAGAAGAATCCTCTAATGTTTTAGAAACTATACAATAAATATTTAAGACTCTAGGAAAAGCTGGGAAGAACATAAAAATTTTCAACAGATGTAAGAAGATAACGCGATATAGTCACAAATAACATGAAATCCATAACTGAAGTAATCAGTGTGACTAAGAGATATGGCTAAAGTTAAGGTCAAAGGCACAGGGACTTCCAGTCCGTAAAAGATATGGAGCTACTTCATGACTAGGCTAAAAAAATAGAAATATGATAAAGTATGAAGAAAAAGATGAGGGAGATGAACAAAAGAATGAAACCATGTGGTCCTACACTGATATCCGAGATGCTCAACCGCACAGCACAGCACAGAAATGGGGATACTTTCCTTTGTGTGAGGTACAAGTCCACGGCTTCAAGTTACAAGTGTCAACACACTAAACTGTGCATCATGAAAACACGTAAATTAAAGTAAGGGAAATTTGATATAACCAAAATCACATTGGTTATAGCCCAAGAATAGGAGTACTACCTCAGAGGATTGAGATGCAAACACCATGTCTCAGATGTGTGTCTGGGTATACGAAGATAACTTTCGTACTCAGAAAAATGTATTGACTTAGCTCATCTCGTTATGACTTCTAAAAGAAAAAGATATAATGCTAAAGAGAAAAGGATATAATGTTTTTAAAAAAAAGAAAATTTAGTAGGTCCCTATGTCCAAAATATTTAAAGGCAGTAATAACACAATTATAGCAAAATGTTTCTATGACATGTATTTATTTCTATCATTAAAAGAGATTGGCATGAAGTTGACATGCTAGCTCCACATGTACTTCTATATTTTCATTATAAATTGTCTACCTTAAATATTTGAGGACAATTAATATATTCATGTTTTTCAAGGAAACAAACTAATAAATCCATTAACTTTTACATACAGATACATTTTTATTACTCTGTTAGTTGCTCTTACTATATTTAGAAGACACAGAATTCTAATTAATCATAATCATTATAGTAAACTTATTTTCTAAGTAAAAATTTTGTGATAATTCTTGTTGATAACTCAATCTGTGTCTAAAATGAAATGCAAGACCATCAGCCAGACCTGAGGAATAGCTTCATGGTATTTGCTTCATATGTCTAAGACCCTAGACTAAATCTCTGATTCTGGAAAAAAAATTTTTAAAAGGCCAGCTATAATACAAAACAGGTAACGCTTCTGCAGAACTGAAATGAAGCTGTTGCATCTCAGCTGAAGACTTTTCAGCTCTAACCACTTGCAACCATACAGGAGTTCAGGCCCATATTATCATATTGTCTGAGCTGGGAATCCCATTCCTTATGTAAACAAGATTAAAAGTCAGTGCAGGACTTGTTAAAGTGACTTAGCCAAATGCTTGCTGTGCAAGCTTGAGGACCTTAAGTTTGCATTTTTCCACATCCATGTAAAAAGCCAGACATGGCAGGACATACCTGTAATCTCATCAAAAATTTTCTTAGGGTTTGCTAGCTACATAGTCTTCTAGAATTGGTGATCTCTATTGTGAGACCCTGTCTTAAAACAATGAAGTGGAGAGCAATTTAGGCAAATACTCAGCATTGACCTCTGACCTATATGTTCAGGTTTAGGTCAACATATGTCTGTGTGCACATGTGCACACACACACACACACACACACACACACACACACATATACAAAAATGTACACACATACATACGCAAAATCAATTCAGGTATAGTACATGTCTCTACATGGGTTAAAGCCAGCCTAGATGACCTTGTCTGTAAATTAATAGCTAGATAAAGCATAGCAACTTGTAAATAGACAACAAATAAAAAGAAAAGGTAGAAGTACAACTATGACTTCTCATTAGCTAATTACCTCAAGACACAAGTAACTAGGTTTTTGATATGTGTGCTGAAATAAAGTCAGAAGACAAAATGTAAATGGCAAAGTGTGCGTGCCACCTCAGAAAAAAGAGGAAGATGTCCTCGAAGTGAGTAGATGGTATTAGACATAACAAATAAGTTTTATAAATAAGGGGAGATTTTTCAAAAGATGAGCTTCTATTAGTATAGAAAGCTAAGAACTTCATGCTTTCACTGCTTATATTTATCTTTCAATATGTAACAACACACACATAAAGCCTATGGAATTCCTACAACATTGGGAGCATTGTTCTATGATCAGCTTTCTTGCACTGTATTTCCTTTAAGGAAATCCTAACAGAAAACAAGCAGTAAGCATGTGCATGTAAGTAAGTATAATTCTCTCCAAATAATTCTTTAACTCTTTTATAATTTTCCTTATTTTTGTTTCTGTCCCACACTTTGTCATCTAAATAACAGCATTTATCAAATTAGAGAACTACACTCTTTCTCTTCCTAGACGTCTTGGGTGGAAGAATCATGAGCAGTTCTAAAGGCAAAGCATAGACTCATTTCTCTGGTTGAAGAAGAGACATAAGTAGCAATATATTCAAGAAAAAGATTCTAGATGCTTTAAAAATGAAGCTTTCTGACCAGATCCTAGGTTCAGCATATTTGCTACTTCTTTACTAAGATACTGTTTTAAAGTATTTGCTCTTTTTTCCTGTATTTTAGACACTATTACTGCAAATTTTAAATAATATTTGTAATTTTGCTTGTATGTTATATTCTCTGTAGCCACCTCTAGGTTCTTTCAGGATTTAGAAAAATAATTCTATTAAATATACTGAAATCTTTCAAGTTGAATCCCTAGGAAGTTGTTCTCTATTTCTCTTGAGCAGAAGACCTAATGAAAGCAAACAATGAAAAATGGTAGAAAGACTGTCAAATATATTAATGACCTTTAATTCATATTTGAAGGTTTCAAGTTAAATTTGATCACAGTTCCTGGTAATTGAGGTAAATGGCACCAGCATTCTATTCAGGAGAACAATATATACATCACGAAAGTTTACTGAATTTCTTTTATCTCTCAAAAAAAAAAAAACAGCTTTGAAGAAAAATTGTTTGTAGAATTTTCAATGGTCCTTTGAAATAAAAAGACATATTTTAAAAATAAATAATATGCAGTTCATATTTCAGGATCATAGTCCTGACACCAAATTTGGTTACCTTTCCAATAATAATGGAAAATTTAGTTTGTCAGAGTACAGTGTATAACTGTGAAAATCACCTAGAGAGGCAAGACCATTATCAATGATCCTGCAATGGAGTAGAGACTCTGGAGCAATTAATCTCCTAGCTTAGAACTCATATTCTGAACAATATTCTCTGACTACCATCATCAACAAAACAGACAGCCAGGCAGGTACACATACATACACACACACACACACACACACACANAGAGAGAGAGAGAGAGAGAGAGAGAGAGAGAGAGAGAGAGAGAGAGGAAGACAGAGAAGAAGGGAGAGAGGTTTGACCACAGAACAGACCATCTGTATACCTCTTACCAAATGAAATGCTGAATTTATCCCTGAATCTTGCAGTTTCAAAATTATGCATGCCAGGATTCTCCAGTGCTGAAAACTGTTACCAGTTCCTTTCCAATACCCCAATTGGAGCAGTCTTGACACCACTTGACATTAATAAGGGGAGAGAAAAGCATTGAAACAGCAGGCTGCCTTTGTGGCCAAATTCTCAACCCATTTTACCAGCACATGAATGAGAGAATGAGCTTGCTCAGCTCCCATGCCATGCACTGAGAGTCTTGGTGAAGATGCCAGAACAGCAAGGATCTGCTATTGCTGCTGTGGCTGCATGATATCAGACCTACAAGGAACCCTGGAAGTTTTCCGGCACAGACAAAAACATGCACTCAGGAACCTCCCCCCCCCAACCCCATCTCTTGCTGTGTAGCAAACCAATCTCTCTGAAAGTCCATAAAACAGGGCCCCACTTTACTTTGCACAATTATCTCCCTATAATACTGTAAAATCATATTTTACAAGAAGCATCTGTGGTAAAACACAACTGATTGAATTATATGCTTTATCTTAATTTTATTGTGTTTGGACTTCTGACTCAGCCAGGAAACCATGTTTACTTCAAATTACTACTTATAAGATAAAATGAAACCTTGTCATTCATATTTTACTTCTTTTAAGAATAGGAATCAAATGTCTACATTAGTTTCTTCTAAGCTGAGAACAAAGGCTTTCATGGCATGTCTGATCTCTGTCTCTGTCTCTCTGTCTCTCTCTGTGTTATATTAAATTTCTGATTCAAGTTTATTAGATAGTTACTGTATACATGTTGTGTGTGCATGCATGCACATTGCTGTTTGGAATATATATAGCATACATATGTATGTTTGAGATTATATTTTCTATTATAAATACTGGTTTCCATTTTCTTCTTTTGCCAGTTTTTAACATTGGAGTGTATTAAACTCCACTTTAGTTGATTCTCACCATACATTTTGTTTTAAGAGATAACTATTGATCTACTGGTAAATAAAAAAGAAGCATTTAATGGGCCGACCATATTTTTCAGATAGCCTATAAATGAAGACCACTGGTCACAAAAGACACTGGTCAAGCGATGTGGCTACTATAAGAACACAAACATCTTTGACTAGAAAAACAAGCTTTGACCCAAGACAGAAAATGTCCATCAGGGCTTGCATCATTTATTCCAAGGATACCACATTTGATTACACAACAGTCAGTAAAGTTTGAGAGGCAATGATGCTAATGTTCGGAATTGCCTGGATCCATAGAGCATATGTCTATCTAGGTATCTCTTCCTCCTACATTTTACCTGCAAAGTCAAATAAAAGCAGGAGTTATCACTCAACTCTTTTTCTTTTTTCTCATGATGATTGAAGCTTATTGTGTCATTTAGCGAAAGTTTTGGAAATGTAGAAAGTAGAACAAACTTGGGTTTTCCTACCTTTCAGTTCACACAATTAGTCTAGAAACTGGACCTTAAACAGCACAAGGCAATTTTCATAACTTAAAGAGAAGACAGTAAACCTGGTTTATCATGTTCATAGAATTCTTTCAAAAACACATGTGAGAATGTGAGGGCCACTGTGACTTGAACAATAATCATAAAATTAGGAACAAAAGATTCCAATAGAACAAAGCTTTTGTCTCCCTGCTTCCCCTTTCTTTCTTAGGATCCTAAATCACATACAAAACATTTGTTCTGCTCCAGCTCTTTGTGAACTAATTGGCTTTCCTGGAGGGATAGGTAATTGTACCTGACTACACACGCTGTCCCAAGCTCCCTTGGAAAGCTCCAGTAAGCTTCTAGTGTTAGCAGCCATCAAGGATTTCACAGGTCAGGCATCGGATCGATACAGCTAAAAGCAGCAGGGACTATAATGTCGACAGCAGGTTTCAGAAAGCTCTGCAAGTGCCAGTTTGTTCCTCTTCATGCAGAAGCTCAAGACAGCTTAATTAACCCTTGGAAAATACAATTTATCCAGAGGCTCGGCAGGTCCCTACCAGGCCCTACTGGGGAACTGATGGGAGAGATACTGTAGCTGGCGGCGCTGATTCCCATTTCCCCCTTTAATGCTGTTTCAGTTAGGATGCAAAGAAAACATGATTTTCAGTGGATATGCTCATCCTGTCCTGAGGAGCATACACTAGGAGGCTGCTTTAGAGGGGTTTGTTAGAACTCACTTGTGACTGCAGCAGGAGCAAGGCCCAGCTGAGCATTGATCATCTGAGTCCTGGGGTGAGGAGCTCAGGATGGGAATGTGTGTGTGTGTGTGTGTGTGTGTGTGTGTGTGTGTGTGTGAGAGAGAGAGAGAGAGTTCTCATACTCGGATTCGATGTGATGAGGGATGCTGAATGGAGAAAGAAAAGCAAAAACATTATTGTTAACTTTTTACTAATTTAAATGCTCATATAAAAAAAATTCCCCTTATTAAATGTCTGCTTCTCTTGTCTGTAAAATCTCATAATAAAGAAAGTTACTTCCATACTCCAAAAACTTTGTCTTAAACCAGTAGATATCTACAGGAACCACAATCAGGAATAAATCTGTCACGTGTGACATTGAGGCCCTGTTGTCCATGACATCATGGAGTTTTATCCCCTACAGTTTTTTCATGCTAAAGCAAAGTTTCTGAAAAGGTATTAATGATGCTAAACATATGCAGAAAATGTCTGAAGGAATAGGAGCTTGAACAATTGTAACATGAACAGTCTGAGCATTCACTGAAACTGCCCACACTCACATTACAACATTTTACAGTTGTGTCATTTCAATTAATCCATGTTTGAGGCCAGCCTGGTCTACAACGTGAGTTCCAGGACAGCCAGGGCTATACAGAGAAACCCTGTCTTGAAAACAAACAAACAAACAAACAAAACAAAACAAAAACAAAATACAAAAAAAAAAAAGGAAAAAGAAAAGTGTTCCTAAGTTCATACCTATGGTTATTACTAACTGTTCCCAGAATTCCAGTCAGAGAACAGAGACTCTTGTGGAGTTAGAAGCCATCTGACTTCTGCTGCCTCATTTTCATTTACGATCAGAAACAAAAGAGATTGAGGTGGAAGACATAAAATTAAATACAGATTAAATGTGTCTATATTTTAGTGGATAATCTAGCTGTGATTTCTTTGTTATAAATAACAAATGGGATACACACAAGGTGAAAATCTTTCATGGCACATGGGAAGTGGGTCCTCTATCCACACTCAGCAACTCTCCCCAGGCAGATTAGGTGAAACCATTTCTACACTGTTCCTCTTGGCACGAGTATGTCCAACAAACATGTTCTTGGCAGTTATAATGCACAGGACATTGTTTTAGACCTCAGTTATATGACAAGGAAATAGTTAAAAGTGAGGACAGCTCTAAACAATTCCCTCACTAGCATGAGTCGGGCAGAAGACTTGCAGGCAGAATTCATATATAACAGCTCAGTGAGTGACTGTGAGAAAGTAGGTACAAGAACATGTTTGGAAATTTGTTGGGAACAAAATAGAGGGCCCTGGGGAAGAAAGGGAGGAAAAAGATGCCCACATCCCACCAGAGTTTCCCTATTCTCTGGTCAGTCAGGCGTGGGAGGGCTGCTACCTACCCTATCCACTCATCCCTGGGTGGGCATTCCTCTAACCCACTCTTCATGGGGTGGTCAAGGGGCAGCCCTGCCTGGGGAGTCCCCCCCCCCCCACCGAGCTACTTTGCTAAAGCCACCAGGGTTGTGGGAGAGAGGGAATAGGGGAAGAAGTTCCTTCCCAACACTAACCAGAGTGTGCAGCAGAACTTAAAGGAGCAGAGCAGAGACTCTATGGTTTAAGAGCTTTATTATAGAAAGGCAGGGGAAAGAGAGGAGAGAGAGAGAGAGAGAGAGAGAGAGAGAGAGAGAGAGAGAGAGAGAGAGAGAGGAGAGGAAAGACTAGAGAGAGAGAAGGAGAAAGGAGAGGAAAAAAGAAGACAAAGAGAAAGGGAAGAGGAGAGAGAAGTGAGAGGTAATTGACAAAGGAATAAGAGAGCGAGGTGGGGGCTGAGCACCCTTTTTTATGGTCTTCACTGTTGCTAGGTAACTGGGAAGGAGTTTAGCCTGAAGGTCAGAAGCTTGGGCCATTGCTTACTTGACTACTGACCATGCTTCTCTTGTGGGGGCTGTGGAAGGCAGAGGCCGGAGTTCCAGGAGCATGAGGGAACACCTACTGTCATGTAGGTGAATTATGACCATCGGAGTTCAGACCTCACCTTGACTGGAGACTAGCCTGCAATTCCCCACAGAAATTTGGATTTATAGTTCTACCAGCACAAACAGGAAAAGTTTCTCTAGAATACAAGTTGTTTAAGACAAATCTGGGGCAAAAGAGTTTTATTCCATGCAGATGAGAGATTCCTAGATTGAAAGAGCATGTGGAAAAGACCCTGGGGTAGAAGCATACTTCACTGAACACAGAATGCAAAGGAAGGTTTGGGGGCTAAAGTGAAAAGTGGCAGGGGTTGGGGGTAGGCAGACGGTAAGATATAGACATGGTCACAGTCCAGGCAGGAGCTTAGAAACCTTGTCAGGTTTCACAGGGCAAGAAACTGTAGAGCTCAGATTTGAATACAAGGCTACCTATAACCACCATTTTACACTAACCCTCTTGCTGGGCTTCTGTTTGGCACAAGACTGTGGTCACTGAAACTTCGTTGTTACTACTACCCCCAATCAGTAGTTGAATGTAATTCCAAGTCAACAGATGTACTGACTGGCACTCAGGCAGGCTTTGTCTCTACCTGGAAACACAGCAATGTTTCCTCATTGCATATAAAGAGCAGCAACAGTCTCAGCCAAGAACCACACACAGGGCTGGGATGTCGCTCTGGGACAAACACTTGTCTCTGCTCTCACAAAGCTGCATGAATAACCAGTTCTTGACCAGTTATGTGAACAGAAGCTCAGAAATTAACCAAGCAAACTTCTCCGTTCTCTAGACAAAGAATGACCTAGGATAGTCAATACATTTTAAAATTCATAGACATTGTTGATGATCTGAAATCTGTGATCCTCTACTTCAGTCTGGCATTCTTTTCTCTCCTGCCAACACTGGCCAAATCAGCTCCTTCCTACCTCCATTTCTGTATCTTCTTATTGGTATTTACAAATTGTAGTAGACATTTCTATGGTAAGGCCATTGGTTAACATTTGGAGCATTGAAACATTACTGCTCATTTTCTTGTCATTGTTTTCTGTGGTAGAATAGTCTGATAACACAGTTAGCAAGCAGCAGGCAAATTTATCCTGTATTCCAAGTATGTGGGGGTGGAGCTAGGAGGATCAGAGGTTTGAGACCAATATCAACTAGATGGTGGGACTGTGTTCAAAAGAAAAAAAATAAATAAAGAAGGGAAAAGAAAACATACACATGGTAATTCTGCTTTATCTGACACCTTGGCTATGTGATGTTCAACTAGGTGGTTGAAAAGTGAGTAAGTGGTAGGTCAGGTGACAGCTTGCTGGATTGCTTTGAGCCAAGTTCCTTCCATGCCAAAATGCTATTTGTACAAATGGGGATTTTAACAGATCATCATGAGCCCAGTCAGCATCAACAGGCCAGCCCACAGATGTCAGTGTGTCCTGACGACAGATATACACCATCATCAGGCTATCCACAGACATCAGTGTGCACTGCACAACTATGCTGCTCCTGGGACGCTGAGATTTCTATGCATCTCATGCAGCCGCTTTTCAAACTGTGGCATATGCTCCTAATTTACACTTATTAAAGCTCAGCTCATTTGTCTATGGTCTGTTTTTCAAGATGACTTAGAAGAAATCAGAATTTGTGTGCTATTCATTGCCTCTCAGAAGCGGATTTTCAAGATGTATTTAGGCAATGGTATTTTCCACAGCATAATTGTATCCTAATGTGAAAACTGCAAATATATTTCTTTCTCCACATTTGGCAAATCCTTAAATGACCCCATATTTTAGTGTCATTATATAATTCACAAAAGAAGCCACACCTGATGTGAACTTAGACACATAAATAGTTTTTTTTAAAACAAATCTTGACACATTACAGTACATTGTGTGCCTTTTTATGGATTACAAAAAGTCAGAAGATTAATATACTAACTGAAGTTGGATAATTTCTCAGATTTATCTGAATTGCTATAGCACCCACTCTACTTCATCATACATTCAAATTCTAATCTTGTTCACCCAGTCCTCCAGGTGTTCATATGTAATTGCTACTAGACATATTTTTCTATTCTTTTTATAACCAATCAATCAATGATTATATCTGTATAACTAAGGTGATAGAAAGTCAGTTTATTAACTAATGATTTGTTCATTTTAATTGGCATTGCCTCATCTTAGGCTGAAAACCACAGAAATGGAAAGTATATCTACTTGTTTAATAGACTTTCCAGAGTGTACTATAGAAAATAGCCACCTTTATCTTGTTTCAATTTTTGTCTGGCTTTTCCCCTTCATCAACTTATTCCTGTATGAAACGAGGTTATAAAATAAATCCACACTTATTTTTTATTTTATGTGTGTGTATGTTTTGCCTGCATGTAGGCATATGTACCACATACATGCAGTCCCTACAAAGGCCAGAAAAAGGGTGTTGGATCCTCTGGAACTCGAGTTACAGATGATTGTTAGATGTCATGTGGGAATGGGAATTGAACCTTAGGTTTTCTACAAAAGCAGTAAACATTCTTTGCTACTGAGTCATCTCTCTCCAGTCCAATAAATCCATAATAATTAACTAAATATTTTAAAGAAACTGAGGCCTTCCACGGATAAAGGTAAAACCCGGCATTCTGGCATAGCCCACTCTCAGTATAGAAGAACTGGTTCAAGGCATCATGAAGCAAAAGGGAGAAAAAGATCCAGGATTACAAGGAATACAAGTTATTGGAGATGTACTGGTAAAACCCCTCTTTGGTGGCAATAAGGCCAGATATGAATTTCACTTTCAATAACAAGGGAACACATAAAGCATAAAGTTGTTAGTGTGAAAACATCTTTATCCAAAATGGAATCTACATGGACCAAACTAATATTGAAAATGTCCATACATTCCTGATGTTTGCCATAAAGTTCCACATGTAATCCTATTGCTTTTCCTTAGCTATATATGCTGGGAAAATATGAAAGCAAACTAACCAAGTCACCTTGAAGCTATTTTTTATTTATTTGTTTATTTATTTATTTACTCAAGATGATGGCAGTCTGACCTCAAGCTGTACTATAGAGCAATTGTGATACAAAACTGTATGGCACCGGTATAGCCACAGACAGGTAGATCAATGGAATAGAATTGAAGATCCAGAAATGAACCCACACACCTATGGTCAGTTGATCTTTGACAAGGGAGCTAAAACCATCCAGTGGGAAAAAGACAGCATTTTTAACAAATGGTGCTGACATAGCTGCCTGTTATCATGTAGAAGAATGTGAATTGATCCATTCTTATTTCCTTGTACAAAGCTCAGGTCTAAGTGGAACAAAGACATCCACATAAAACCAGAGACACTGAAATTTATAGAGGAGAAAGTGGGGAAAAGCCTTGAAGATATGGACACAGGGGGAAAATTTTTGAACATAACAGCAATGGCTTGTGCTTTAAGATCAATACTTGACAAATGGGGCCTTATAAAATTGCAAAGTTTCTGTAGGGCAAAAGATACTGTCAGTAAGACAAAAAGGCCACCAACAGATTGGGAAAGAATTTTTACCAATCCTAAATCAGATAGGGGACTAATATCCAATATATACAAAGAGCTCAAGAAGCTGGACTTCAGAAATTCAAAAACGCCATTAAAATGGGATACAGAGTTAAACAAAAAAGTCTCAACTGAGGAAAACAGAATGGCTGAGAAGCACCTGAAAAAATGTTCAACATTCTTAATCATCAGGGAAATGCAAATCAAAACAACCCTGAGATTCCACCTCACACCAGTAAGAATGGCTAGGATCAAAAATTCAGGTGATAGCAGATGCTGGCAAGGATGTGGAGAAAGAGGAACACTTCTCCAGTGCTGGTGGGATTGCAAGCTTGTACAACCACTCTGGAAATCAGTCTGGTGGTTCCTCAGAAAAATTGGACATAGTACTACTGGAAGATCCTGCAATACCTCTCCTGGGCATATACCCAGAAGATGTTCCAACTGTCAATAAGGACACATGCTCCACTATGTTCATAGCAGTTTTATTTATAATAGCCAGAAGCTGGAAAGAACCCAGATGTGCCTCAACAGATGAATGGATACAGATAATGTGGTACATTTGCACTATGGAGTACTACTCAGCTATTAAAAACAATGAATTTATAAAATTCTTAGGGAAATGGATGTATCTGGAGGATATCATCCTGAGTGAGTTAACCCAATCACAAAGAAGTCACTTGATATGCACTCACTGATAAGTGGATATTAGCCCAGAAACCTAGAATACCCAAGATACAATTTGTAAAACACAAAAATATCAAGAAGAAGGAAGACCAAAGTGGGCATACTTTGTTCCTTCTTAGAATGGGGAACAAAATACCTATGGAAGGAGTTACAGAGACAAAGTTTAGAGCTAAGACAAAAGGATGAATCATCCAGAGACTACCCCACCTGGGGATCCATCCCATAATCAGCCACCAAACCCAGACACTATTGCATATGCCAGCAAGATTTTCCTGAAAGGACCCTGATATAGTTGTCTCGTGTGAGGCTATGCCAGTACCTGGCAAATACAGAAGCTGATGCTCACAGCCAGCTATTGGATGCAACACAGGGCTCCCAATGGAGGAGCTAGAGAAAGTACCCAAGGAGCTGAAGGGGTCTGCAACCTCATAGGTAGAATAACAACATGAACTAATCATTACCCCCAGAGATTGTGTCTTTAGCTGCATATGTAGCAGAAGATGGCCTAGTCGGCCATCATTGTGAAGAGAGGCCCCTTGGTCTTGCAAACTTTATATGCCCCATTATAGCGGAATGCCAGGGCTAAGAAGTGGGGGTGGGTGAGTAGGGGAGCAGGGCGGGGTGGGGGAGGGTATAGGAGACTTTCGGGAGAGCATTTGAAATGTAAATGAAGAAAATATCTAATAAAAAAATGAAAAAAAAAGATGTTGGCAGTCATGCTGAGCTGAATTTTAACTGTTAGAGATGTTTATTTGTCCAGCTTCACTCTGAACAAATGACAGGAACATATGTTTATTATTCATCAGAGAGTAAATGTAGAAAGAACCAGAATTTTCACACCTGGTAATGGGTGAGTCAACAAGTCTAACCAGAGTACTGGGAGCTTTGAGATATAACAATATTGTCTTTCTTTGCCTGATTCTAGCTTTAAGGAGTAATAATTTGATTATAATTTTTCTTTTTGGGTTTCTTGATGGGAAAAGATTGCTTCCTATTTAGCAACTACTGCCTTTCATATTTCTAGAAAGGATATTGTTTACAATGAACTGTGTGTATCTGGCTTAGACATAAGGTTTGTTCATTTGAAAAACATTACTTCACCCCTGGTCTGCAGCGATGGCCACTGGGTGAGATTCTACATCTGAATCTAGACCTTGAATTAAATGATTGAAAAAAGAGGTTCTGTCACAATAATGACAGGCCAGAGTTCATTGGACCATATCCATACAGTATATATTAATGGATCCTCTAATCTACTTAAATGAAAAATACATTGTCAAATGCATACTGTAGTTATAGAGTACTTTATATGCCTACCAAAGCTGTTGATTTTCCAAATTTTGTTTTTCACTTATTTTCCTTGAATTATATTTAAGACATTGGATATACCTTCAGAAGCTTTCAAATCTGTCAGACAACAACCCCAGCCTCACAGAAAATGGCAAGAGATAATCATGCTGCAGAAGTAGACAGTACGATGCACTGTATACTAGAGCAACACAGTTTATAACTGCTCATATGTCAAGAAATCCAAGTTAATCATCGTGATCCTAGGAGCATCCCTCTTGCTTCCTCAGTCTTCAGGGTATTCTGATCTTCTGATTGATTAATTTGCACATAGTGAGTGGTGTGGCAGTTGAAAAAGAGATTCTCAAGGAGTTAATCCTTTAATAGCAAGCAAGAAATAAACCTCACTGTGGTCACCTTAGACAACTCTTTTCAGTACATGTGCAGCTGTACATTTTACTCATGTCACAAGACAGAGATATCATGAGTTAACTATTGTTCTTTCTGTTTATTTCTGTGTCTTATTTTTTTTGCAAGCCCTAGGGGATGCCTTAAGGTTTTGTTTCATATAAAAATATATATCCACTTACAAAATTAAATATTTCTCCTGGACAATATTATTATCTAAGTTCTTCCACAGCATCCATGGAAATCTAGAAGTTGGTTCTTCTGTTATATAATTGTATAATAACATTAATGAAATGTAGAGAAGCTTTTCAGAGAAAATACATCATTCAGAGCTGAATACAAAGTAGAACATAGCCAAAATAATAAAAACAAGATATTTATTAATGGTCTGAAATTACATTTAAAACAAAGTTAAAAGCTCATAGGGGGGATAATGTTCCCACAAAAGAACTCTCAGTGCAAACCATGGGAAATTGCCTTTTGAGTTGTTGATCAGACGGGTCTAAAAGACTCCCAAAACAATATAAAGTATTGTCGATGACTTTGGTGGCCTCCCACAACTCGACTCTGTTACCATTCAGAAGGTAAGACTCGATTCACTTCAGATTGGACTTGGAGGAATGAAGCTGAAGCTGAGTTGGATATCTCCCCCTGGGGGCTAGTTCTTATCATATCCCAAGGTGCTGTGTGAGTTGCCAAGAGAGAGGAACAACCTGTAATATTACCCATAAGTAAAACCAACAAACCACGATAATGATGGAAATGAGAAGATATCCACAGTGTTGTCATTGTAACCCCTCTCTCTCTCCTGGCTACCAACAGTCATCTAATTGAGCTTAAGTCCCACCCAATGGGAGGGAATTCATACCTGATATTGTAAACTTCTAGTCAATTAACCATGACTGGATAAGTCATAGACCTGAGAAGAAAACTTACTAGTGCTATTTTTCTAAACCAGTATAATTGCTAAGTGCATTCTAAGTACTTATACCCACAAATAAGTGTAGCTTTCAACTCTCCTCTAAGAAGCTTCTTTTGACAGTGAACCAGGGCTACTGCAGAAATTAACAACTGGTCGAAGGCAGAGGAGGAGTAATGGTGGGGGAACTCTGTGGGAGCAAAAAGGTCTCAGAGCCAGGAGACTTTTAGATATAACAGACAATCTACACCATTTGTCTTTCACCAATATGTTTATCTGAATAAGACCAACCTAGAGAAAACAACAGTTGATGTGCCAATGTGGACAGAATGGCCATTCTCTTCTGAGAGAGTGAGAATGTTTCTTCCAGGGATGAACTCCCACATAGGTTGTCTCATTGGACACATTTACATACAAGAAAAGCTAAATGGACTCACTGGGTTTTGTGTGTGTGTGTGTGTGTGTGTGTGTGTGTGTGTGTGTGTGTGTGTATGTAAAACAATAATTGAGGAAGAGATCATGAATTTGGAAGAGGAAGAAACAGGAGTTGCAGAAGTAGTGGGATGAAAGAAAGTGATATAGATGCAGTATTCCAGTATGAAGTTCTCACATACCAAAAAAAATTATTAAATTAAAATTTTAAAGGGTTAAATTAAACAAAATTGGGTGAGAAAATCTTTTAGGAAAAAGCAAATAACAAATAACTATAGAAATATAAAATATATATAGAAATTCTTCCAAGAAACTATAGAAATATGAAGTGTGCTGAATGTAATAAAAAATACTGACCAGAAATATTTATTCAACTGACATTAGTTGATCCCAGTAGAAGAGTTAGTAGTGAACAGGTAATATGGGACTGCTAATGAAGAACAGTCAGCATGGGTGCACCAATGATAACACAGTAAAATATGTATTAAAAAGAAATGATCTAGGTATATAGATTTATAAACAAGAATATAAATCAGGAATCCTATCAGAAAGGAGATTTTACATATTCATCCTAAATATACAAATATATATCTACTTTTCCACTACTATGAAGGTTATCACATTGAGTTAAATAATTTCATATAGTTTGTGTTATTCTTTATTTTTGCACAACAAAGGGCTAAGCTAACCACTTATATGAACAGTTTTGAATATTCACTGTGAATTTAATAAAAATGAAGAGGTTGTTTTTCTTTTTAACCTCGGTTTCTTTAACCGTTTTTTTTTTAATTGGTTATTTTATTTATTTACATTTCAAGTGTTATCCCCCTTCCCAGTTAAGCCCCCATCCTTTCCCTTGTCCCCCTGCTTCTATGAGGGTGCTCCTTCACCCATCTCAGGTCCCTAGCATTTCCCTACACTGGGCATCAAGCCTCCACAGGACCAAGGGGGAGGCTTGCCATTGTTGCCAGATAAGGTAATAGTCTGCTACATATGCAGTGGAGCTATGAGGCTCCATTTGTGCTCTTCAGTTGCTGATTTAGCCCCTGGGAGCTTTCAGGGGTCTGGTTGGTTGATATTGTTGTTCTTCCTGTGGGGTTGAAAATCCCTCAGCACCTTTAGTCCTTCCTCCAACTCCTCCATTGAAGTCCCTGTCCTCAGTCTGGTGGTTGGCTGCAAGCATCCTCATCTGTATTGGTCAAGCTCTAGCAGAGCCTCTCAGGGGACAGCTATATTCAGCCTCCTGTCACCAAGCACTTCTTGGCATCAGCAATAGCATCTGGGTTTGGTGTCTGCAAATAGGATGAATCCCTAGGTGAGGCAGTCTCTGGATGGCTTTTCCTTCTGTCTCTGCTCCACTCTTTGTTCCTGCACTGTAAAAATGTTTTTAATTAATATAGTTTTAATCGCTTCCTTTTTCCTTTGTTCCCTCTAAGCTCTCCTGTCGCAACCCCAATCTCTGTCCAGCAGAGACGTGGGAATAAAAGACACTGAGACGTCAAGGCAGGTTCAGAGCAGATTGCCTTTGCAGCTTCTGCTTTATTCTGCTTTTCTCTCTCTCAGGTTTCACACAGCTACAGCCTTTCACTCACACACTCTGGTCTCTCCTACGCTGGTCTCTCTAATGCTGGTCCGGTCTCCTCATCTGGTCTCTGCTCATCTGGGGCTGCCCTCAATTTATACATTCACTCACACCACCTCACACCACCCAATCATAAACGTACACGTCCAAGGCAGCATGTAGGATTGGCTGATAGAACGGTATCCAAGATGTTGTGCTATCTCTCCAATGAGTTACACGTGCTGCTTTTATTGCGCATGACTGAGACTGGGATAAACAAGCGAGGTCATAGGGCTTAGCATAGAGCCAGGGCACCCACTTGGCCCATGTGGCTGCGCCCGCTCCCCACACTCTCCTAGCTCCCCTCCATCAAACCTCTCACATGCCCTTCACTTTCAACTTGATGGCCTCTTTAGTGTACTATTCTTATATGTGAATATATAATATGTGTGTATGTAATGTATCATACATACATATATCCTGCTGAATTCATTTTTGTTGTTGTTTGTATGTATATGGTTTCAAGGCTGACCACTCTATATTATACAGCCATGAAGGGGGTTTATCCCTGGGAAAGGCTAATTCTCCTTTTTTCCCAGCAGTCACTAGTTTTGTTGTGTTTTGTTTTGTTATTTAATGAGTCAAGAAAATAAAATACTAAGAACTTAATACAAATATGATGAGAGGCAGTTTACAAAGGAGAGATGCAACTGGAGCAGTTTGTAGTACATAAAACACCATGTCTGTAGTGGGAGCATGTGAACAGCATCTCTCCAGAGAGACTCAGTAGCCTACCTATAAAAAGAAATATGGTGCCAATGAGGTGCCTCAGGAGTAAGGCTCTTGTATCAACCATAGTGACCTGAGTTTAACGACTGTGACTCACACTGTAAAAAGAGAAAACATATTCTTGCAATTTGTCCTCTATTTTCTACATGTACCAAGGCAAATGCACACACAAATACACACAATAACATACACATACCATACCCACAGAGAAACACACATTAAATTAATTAATATCATAAAAATACCTTAAAGGAAACCTGGATCATATTTGTATAGTGAGTTGCTCTTGTGATAAACTATTTTAATAAATAAAAATATATGTTCAAATTAAGAAGAATATTGACTTATCAGAACTGCTGTAGTGATAATTAACCTCAATTTAGGGTTCCTACCCTGCCTTTGGTCATCCAGTTCACAGATAAAAAAAATACACAACCTTTATATTTATAATAAGGCTTTAAAGCACTAGAGCTGGGCAGAATCTACCCTCTAAGCTATTATGTCCTACTTTCCTGCAAATAATCCTGAGATTACATGACTTGCCACTCACCATGTTCCAACCAGGCTGCTCTTACTCCTACTGGTCAACCCTCATGGCCAGTTTTCACAATCCCTTACTCTCTCTCTCTCTCTCTCTCTCTCTCTCTCTCTCTCTCTCTCTCCACCCACTGTGGTCCTGCCTCTCTTCTGCCCACCTACAGGCTGTAGGTATATTCAAGCAATAGTTTTAAATTAAGGAAAAAGGTTACAAAACATCACTTGTTGTATGTAGGATCTCCAAAATTCCTAGGGGCAACCAGACTTTGGGGGCCAGTGTTTCACATTGCAATATATAGCAAAAGATCAAACCTCAATACAAAACTTTGTTATTCAGACTACCTATTTCTAAGCCACTATTCACACTATATTAAACAATACAACACTCACTTAAATTATTATTTTTTATTTAGTTCTTATTCATAACCCTAAACTTAACTCTGCAATTCAGCCAGACTTGGAGGGGAATGAGGAAAATATAGAACCCAAAAAAACTTCAGTGAGATCAGAGATTACATGGTATTGTAAAAATATGGAATTAGGTTGCTCTCCTGAGATACAGGAGGAATGGTCTGGTGGATAAGACATCTGCAAATCAAAAGAATTAGGGCTGTCCACCATTGGAAGTGGTAATCTTCTTGCTTGTCATGCCATCCTCAGACCCAAAGTGCTCCATGGCTTCCACAACGCTCATGCCTTTTTTTTCACCTTCCTAGGGACTACATATACAAGTCCTGGCAGTACAGATAAAACAAAACTGGGAACTGTTTGTGTGTGTTCCAGAATTTACCATGGACAAGAAGCCAAGACCTGTAAGATTCAAGATGGAATTCTCATCCCCAAATTTCTCTCCGTAGATGTACCTTCCACCGGTGCCATCATGGTATCACCACCCTGCACATAAATCCTGGAATAATTCTGGGAAAGGAGGAACCCTTATATCCAAATCCTTTCTCGCCAGTGCTCAGGGTATGAAAGTTTTCTGCTGTCTTTGGAACTTTGTCTACAAACAGCTCAAGAGAGATGCAGCCCCAGGACTCGTCATCAAAGATACAATGCAGCAAAGCTACAATGGGGTTGATCATGGCTGTAAGCAGTGACAGAGGACAGAGTGTCTGCAAAGGCCTTGCTTAAATTTTTAGTTGATCATCTTAAAACTTCTATATTTTTGAGGCCAGCATAGTAAGTATAAAAATAGGACATATTCCAATTTGCAATAATGGGAAATTTCCTCAATATACATTTTGAAAAAAATTATAGTGGGTCTAAAATACATGGCTTGATTTCATGAGTTTACACATTTTATGATATATAGATATCTATTGGCTTCTTTAGTGGCCATAGCTCAATGCTTTACTGTTTACAAAAGACATCATCTGTCCTCCTGACCCACCAGACAGATAGTTGTCTTCCAGTTTCATTTTCTTGACAATCATCTAGGTGCAGCAAATGGGGTGGGTTGCAGAATAGATGTCAAAATAAATGCACAGGCTGATCTTCAACAAAGCAGAGCTTGGAGGCTACGAAGGATCTACTTGTGAGATTGGTGCATTGCAATTCCCTTCCGAAGTTGCTCCAGGATTCTGGAACCAAACATGCCATTTTTCCCTAAATATTTGAACACTCTTGTCATTAGTGGGGTATATGAATCTTCCATGAGTGAAGTTCCATATTAGCCATAAAGAATACCTCCTGGGAATAAATGTTTCCAATTAAAGATGCATATACTTGATATATTTGTGTGTGTGCATGTGTGTGTACATGGACACTCTATCATGATGGAATTTTACATACAGAGACTAATTGGTAAAGTCAGACTGAAGACTGACTTTAGATAGATAAAGTACTATAGAAAGAAAGTGGTCCCCCAAACTGCTAAATATTAGAGGCACCAAAAAAGCCAAGTTCAAACTATAGAAATCTTGAATCATCAAATACAAAACAGATATGCAAAATAACTGTTCCTTGTATGCAGAGGAAGAGGATAAAGTTATGTAAATTAGGTAAAAATAGTTAAGAAAAAATTACAAGCTTTCAAACTATGCAAAATGAGAGGAAATTCAATCAAATAGTTAAATAATAAAGTAGGCACCAAAGGACTTCCTTTGTTGTGGATTTGGTTTATTGCTTATATTGTGTTAATTGGGTTCCCAAATATATAAGAATTTGCACATCTGCATGTAAGATTCTGAGGGTCTCTGCCCCCCCCCCAGTTTGCTTTAATTGGTAAAAAGATTTGCCAGCTGCCAATGGCTGGACTGGGAGACAAAGGCTTGACTGTAACTTAAGTGTCCTGGGCAAAGAACACAGGAGAGAAAAGAAGAGGGAGAACCACCATACCAGGGAAGCAGAAAAATCAGGCCTGAGTGCAGGCAAGAGAAAATGGCAACATGTAAGAGTCTGCAATCATGGCCATGGAGGGCTGTAGGCCTGGGTCTGGTGTGTCCAGGATGGCATATAAATTTAAGTAAGAAATTAGGAATATTGGATGGTAGAGTGAGTGTGTTAGCTATAGGGGGTTTGGAAGTGCCCAGCCATTGCATGGTTTAAGGCATATTAAAATAGAAGTCTCTCTCTCTCTCTGTCTCTCTCTCTCTCTGTCTCTCTCTCTCTCTGTCTCTCTCTCTCTCTCTCTCTCTCTCTCTCTCTCTGTGTGTGTGTGTGTGTGTGTCTTTTATTTGAGAAACCAGAGCATTGGAGCAGGTAGAAAGGAACAAGAAGTGCGACCACTAGGGAGTTTAGAGTGGATTAAATTACAACTGAAACATTTCTTTTCTGAAGATTTAAATCTATAAATTGAGGAACCCACAGCAGCTAAGCAGAAACTGGAGAAAGATAACTTTCTGAGCTGCATCCTGGTGTCCTGCCTGACTCTTTAGTGTAAGTATGGACTGATTCAGAGTAACAGTGGCTCAGCTGTTCTGCAGTGTCAAAGGAGACAAGCAGTTGTATCTCTTTGAGGAAAAATGTTTTTGACATATCAGAAACTGCTTTGTACTTCTCTCTCTCTCTCTCTCTCTCTCTCTCTCTCTCTCTCTCTCTCTCTCTCTCTCACACACACACACACACACACACACACACACACACACACACACATGCAAAAGCTTTGACAATTTGTTCTATCTCATAAGGAGATTAATCAAAACTAAAAATGAAATAAGGAAGAAATGCAAGAATTTATATTGGTTTAAAATCTAGATGGAAAACACCAACACACGGAGGGAAACTAAATCCTAGAAAGTAATCTTTTAACAAACCTAAAAGAAAATAGCCACATAAACATAATTCCACCTCTAAGAACAAAAATAACAGGAAGAAACAATCACTTTTCCTTAATATCTCTTAACATCAATGGACTCAATTCCCCAATAAAAAGTCATAGAATGACAGACTGGTTACATAAACAGGACCCAGCATTTTGCTACATACAGGAAACACACCTCAGTGATGAAAACAGACACTACCTCAGAGTAAAAGGCTGGAAAACAATTTTCCAAGCAAATGGTCCCAAGAAACAAGCTGGAGTAGCCATTCTAATATGAAATAAAATTGACTTGCAACCTAACATTATCAAATAGACAAGGAGGGACACTTCATACACATCAAAGGTAAAATATACCAAGATGAACTCTCAATTGTGAAGATCTATGCTCCAAATGAAAGGGCACACATATTCATAAAAGAAACTTTACCAAAGCTCAAAGTACACATCCCACTAACACACAATAATAGTGGAAGACATCAACAGCCCACTCTCAACAATGGACAGATCATGAAAACAGAAACTAAACAGAGACACAGTGAAACTAACAGAAGTTATGAGCCAAAAGAATCTAACAGGTATTAATAGAACATTTTATCCTAAAGGAAAAAAATATAACTTCTCAGCATCTCACGGTACCTTCTCCAAAATTGACCATATAATCAGTCACAAAACAGACCTCAACAGATACAAATAATCCCATGTACCCTATCAGATCACTATGGACTAAGGCTGGTCTTAAATTCCAACAAAAGCAAGGGGAAACACAAATAAACATGGAAGCTGAACAATGCTCTACTCAATTATAACTTGGTCAAGGAAAAAAAAAAAGAAAGAAATTAAAGACTTTCTAGAATTTAATGAAAATGAACACACATCATACCAAAACTTATGAGACAAAATGAAAGGAGTGGTTTAGAGGAAAACTCATACCTCTAAGTGCCTCCAAAAAGAAACTGGCGAGAGCTTACACTAACAACTTGACGGCATGACTGAAAGCTCTAGAACCAAAGGAAGGAAATTCACCCAAGAGGAGTAGACAGCAGGAAATAATCAAACTCAGGGCTGAAATCACCAGATAGAATATAAAAGAACTATACAAAGAATCAACCAAACCAGGAGTTGGCTCTTTGAGAAAATCAGCAAGACAGATAAATCATTAGCCAGACTAACCAGAGGGTACAGATATTATCACAATTTAAAAAATCAGAAATGAAAAGGGAGACTTAACAGAAACTGTAATATCATCAGATCATACTATTATATAAAACAAAACTGGAAAATCTGGTTGAAATGGAAAATTTTCTAGACAACTATCAGGCATAAAAGTTAAATAAGAATCAGATAAACCATCTAAACATTCCCATATCCCTTAATGATAAAAAAAAGCAGCCATTAAAATAACACACACACACATACACACACACACACACAAAAAAAAAAAGCCCAGGTTTTAGTCCAGAATTCTACCAGATCTTCAAAGAAGACCTAATACCAATACCCTTCAAACTATTCTACAAAATATAAACAGAAGGGACACTACCCAATTCATTCTATGAAGCCATAATTATGCTTATAACTAAACCAAACACAGACCCAACAAAGAAAGGGAACTTCAGACCAATTTCCTTTATGAATATCAATACAAATAAAATTCAATTCAATAAAATTCTCACAGACCGAATCCAAGAAATCATCAAGAAAATTGTTCACACTCATCAAGTAGGTTTCATCCCAAGGATGCAGGGATGGTTCAATATATGGAAATCCATCAACATGATCCACTATATAAACAAATTCAAAGGAAAAAAAAAAACACATGATCATCTCCTTAGATGCTGAGAAAGCATTTGACAAAATTCAACATCCTTTCATGGTAAAAGTCGTGGGAAAATCAGGAATCCAAGGCATATACCTAAACATAGTAAAAATAATATGTATGAAACCAGTAGCCAATATCAAACTAAATGGAGAGAAACTTGAAATCAGGGACTACACAAGGCTGCCCACTCTCTCCCTACCTATTCAATATAGCACTTGAAGTCCTAGCCAGAGCAATTAGACAACAAAAGGAGGTCAAAGGGATTGAAATTGGGAAGGAAGAAGTCAAAATATTACTATTTACAAATGATACAATAGCTATGCTTAAGTCACCCTCAAAATTCCCCTAGAGAACTCCTAAAGCTGATAAATAACAAAGTGGCTGGATATAAAATTAACTCAGACAAATCAGTGACCTTTCTCTACACAGGATAAACAAGCTGAGAAAGAAATTAGGGAAATGACATCCTTTGCAATAATCACAAATAATATAAAATACCTTGGTTTGCCTCTAAGCAAGCAAGTGAAAGATCTATATGACAAGAACTTCAAATCTCTGAAGAAAGAAATTGAAGAAGATCTCATAAGATGGGAAAAATCTCCTATGCTCATGGATTTGCAGGATACATATAGTAAAATGGCCATCTTGCTGAAGGCAATCTATAGATTCAATGCAATCCCAATGGCAATTCCCACTCAATTCTTCATATAGTTAGAAAGAGTAATTTGCAAATTCATTTGAAATAACAGTAAACTCAGGGTAGTGAAAACTATTCTCAACAATAAAAGAACTTCTGGAGGAATCACTATCCCTGACCTCAAGCTGTATTACAGAGCAATAGTGAGAAAAACTGTATAGTATTTATTGGTACAGAGACAGGCAAGAAGAGCAGTAGAATACAATTGAAGACCCAGAAATGAAATCACACACCTATGGTCACTTGATATTTGACACTTGATATTTGAGCTAAAACCATCCAGTAGAAAAAAGAAAAAATAGCTCTTAACACACACACACACACACACACACACACACACACACACACACACACGCTTTATTCTATTATGCAGCATGTAATAATTACAGAACACTATCATCAAATAAGGATGTCCTTTTTGCTATTTTCCTATTCTTTTGGTACTATACTATAATTCATTAAGAAAGTTTAATAAGCCTACAATAATTTTAAAACCCTACAATAATTCTTTTCTGAATGATCATGTTACCAATTAAACATAAATTTAGAATCATTTGTTATATTTCATTTTGTTTTTAACTGCTTGCCTTTAAATTTTGAATATATATGCAAAATATATCCATTACTAATGCAAATCCTTAAAAGTATGTGAATTATTTATTTTAAATATTTTGATCTTTTATTCAAAATTTTCTCTAAATTTATTTTCATTTTTCTGGAAATTATTCAATTTACCAGAAATTATTTTCCATGTTTATATAAAATATTAGCCCTCTGGTATCTTGATATTCCCATTTAATGGAAGTACAACAACAGCTCAATCAGTCCCTGGGTGGTGAGATTTTGAGCACTTTCCAGATCTGGGAATGATAAATGGTGATCTTGTAAACAGCTTCGTGCATGTCTTTTAACATTTTTCTTGGGTAGTTTTGGGATAGATTCCTGGAAATGAGCTGTCAGGGTCAGAGGGTAACTGCTTTTATTAGCTACTGCCAAATTTATCCCATATTATTCTACATTTTTATCACCAGCATTGCAGGAGAATAGTTTCTTCCTCACAGCCTTTCCAACATGCATCAAATGCTTGGACCTTTGCCAAGTTGATAGAAAAGAAGTAATTGCTCACTATAATTTTAATTGCCATTTCTCTTATTATGAATAAATTTAAACATCTTATAATAACTGTAAGGGTGAGAAAAATGTAAGTATAAAAATCCTTGAAAAGCATGATCTCCTGTTAACTTGTAGATGTATCTCAAGGAAACAAGCATGCTAGTTCATCAGAATCAAATTAATGCAACATATAAGCCTACCAAAGTATAGTATGTTTACTCAAAATAGGTCAAAGTGCATTTGTCAGCAAGGTCCTTAATACTCCTTAGATTTCAGATTTGAAAATTTGAATTTTCATATAATTGTTTCTCACACATCTCCTTGCTTTGCAATAAAGTTAAAGGAGATGAAACACAAAATAATAATTACACAGCATTGCTGCTTGGCTGTGAGAGGGACTAACAAAAAAGCAATAAATCTTAAGAATTTCTAGAGGAAGAATGAAACTCATTAAAGGTGTAAAGACTTATTCTGTTTCCAGGTGCCAAACTTTGAAGGAAATTAAAGGTCAGAGAAGAAAGCTTCCAGGGTCCATGTCCCCAATGTCACAGGGAAATCCTGTGTTCAAAGAGGCTGAGGCTGCTATTTAGTGCAAACACACACACACACACACACACACACACACACACACAGAGAGAGAGAGAGAGAGAGACAGACAGACAGACAGACAGACAGACAGACAGACAGGCATAGAGAGAGAGGTACACAAAAGATACAGAAAGATACAGGGATAGAGATAGAGAAACAGACAGACAGAATATTTCATTTGTAAAATTGCTCTTCTTCAAGACAAATCGACCTTACCTCTGAGTGGAATTTGTGAGGAAGAAAAATAATTCAACTACTTGAAACTACATGGGGAGGAGGAGGCAGAAATGGAGTGATGGCCAGAAGAAAGGAGGCAGGCAGAAAGAAGGAAGTGTTTCAGAAAAGAGAATGATGGTGCAGAAGCTCTGAAAGGAGAAACAGGAGTGTCAATGCATCTAAAGCAATTCTCTCTACTCAGGAGAAAGGAACAAGAGGAGCCCATCCAAGTATCAATATTCCAATATGTTCTAATGCTTTTCTTTCACAATTGTCAATATCCAGTATATACAAATAACTCAAGTAGATGGACTCCAGAGAACCAAATAACCCTATTAAAAAATGGGTACAGAGCTAAACAAACAATGCTCAACTGAGGAATACTGAATGGCTGATAAGAACCTAAAGAAATACTCAACATCCTTAATCATCAGGGAAATGCAAATCAAAGCAACCCTGAGATTCCACCTCACACCAGTCAGAATGGCTAAGATCAAAAACTCAGGTGACAGCAGATGCTGGTGAGGATGTGGAGAAAGAGGAACACTCCTCCATTGTTGGTGGGGTTGCAAGCTGGTACAAGCACTCTGGAAATTAGTTTGGCGGTTCCTCAGAAATTGGACCTGAGGTCCCAGCTATACCATTCCTGGGCATATACCTAGAAGATTCTCCAACATGTAATAAGGACACATGCTCTACTATATTCATAGCAGCCTTATTTATAATAGCCAGAAGTTGGAAACACAGATATCCCTCAACAGAGGAATGGATACAGAAAATGTGGTACATTTATACAATGGAGTATTACTGAGCTATTAAAAACAATGAATTCATGAAATTCTTAGGCAAATAGATGGAACTAGAAAACATCCTGAATGAGGTAACCCAATCACAAAAGAACACACATGGTATTCACTCACTGATAAGTTGATATTAGCCCAGAAGCTCGAAATACCCAATATACAATTCACAGACCACATGAAGCTCAAAAAGAAGGAAGACCAAAGTGTGGATATTTTAGTCCTTCTTAGAAGGGGGAACAAAATACCCATGGGAGGAGATACAGAGAAAAAGTGTGGAGCAGAGTCTGAAGGAAAGGCCATCCAGAGACTGTCCCACCTGGTATCCATCCCATACAGTCACCAAACCCAGACACTCTTGTGGATGCCAACAAGTGCTTGTTGACAGAAGACTGATATAGCTGTCTCCTGAAAGGCTTTACCAGTACCTGACAAATACAGAGGTATATGCTCTCAGTCAACCATTGGACTGAGCACAGAGTCCACAATGGAGGAGCAAGAGAAAGGACCCAAGGAGCTGAAGGGGTTTACAACCCCATAGCAGGAAAAACAATATGAAACAACCAGTACCCCATTCCCTGAGCTCCCAGAACCAAACCAACCAAAGAGTACACATGGAGGGACTCCTGGCTTCAACCATATATGTAGCAGTGTATGGCCTTGTCAGTCATCAATGGGAAGAAAAGACCTTGGTCCTATGAAGGCTTTATGCCCCAGTGTAGGGGAATGCCAGGGCCAGGAAGCAGGAGTGGGTGGGTTGGTTAGGGGGATAGGGAATTGGTTAGGGGGCTTCAGAGGGGAAACCAGGAAAGGGGAAAACATTTGAAATGTAAATAAATAAAATATCTAATAAAAATGTTTTTAAAAAGATATAATGAATCATGGAAGTAACTCAGATAATCAGATAATCCTATGACCAACTAAGACAGAACACAGATACTTTCCTTAGTCCATGAGATTTTTCTCTCAGCATATGAACATTTTATAAATTGTCTCCATTCTTAGACACACAGGGAAATCCTACTGACTCAAGAAAGTAGACATGCCATTGGCCTACTACAGGTTAAAGAACAATGGTAAGGAGTGTCTGCTAAAGATACAAGTGCCTAAGACTACACAGCAAAGTCAAAATTACCCTAGTAAAATTCATATATTTAAATGAAAAGTATTATAAAAATTCGAAGAAAGCAGCCAACTACTGATCTGAAAATATATAAACATTTCAAATTTAAAATAGGGAATATAGTAATAAAGAACAAATTATAATCCCCACTGAAAACAGAATGGCAGCCAACACTTGTTTGATGAAAACGTCCACAAAATATAGAAATAATTGACTTTGCACATACACAACAAAACTTACAGAATTATGGCTATTATGAAGGAAATGACCACCTCTCAGGTTTTTTAGATCACATTTACTAAAACATTTAATGAAGGTAACTTTTAAAATATGATATAAAAAGTTTATCTAACTAAATTTTGCAAAGTTTCATTAAGTTGTACATAGTGAATGCATGTTACTTGCATTTTATATTCTAAGATCTGCTTATTAAAATCATTTAATCACACCATAGACAAGTCCTCAAACATTTGGAAGAGTAGAGTTTGTGCAAACAGTATTCTGCAATCAATGAGAAAAATATAGTGCTGCCAAGAAATGAAGAAAGTAATTTAAAAGTTATTCTAGGTTATATAACTAATTCAGTCTAATCATTCCCCAAACTAACCCCCACTCAAAATACATAAACATCACAATACAGTGGCAAAATCTTCTCAGAAGCAATTTTGAGTACCAGGAAATATTGAACTGGTAACTTTTAGCTGGTTTTGTGGTTTTTTTTTTTTTCTTTCACATAGTATATCCTTACCATGGTTTCCACTCCCTCTATTCCTCCCAGCTCCCCTTCCCCAACTTCCCTCTTCTCCCCATCCACTCCACCATCACCTTTCAGAAAAGAAAAGGCCTCGAAACAGACAACAACCAAACAGGACAAAACAAGATACAATAAAACAAATCGAAAGCCCTCACATTGCTGGACAAGGCAACCCAACAGGAAGAGAAGAGGCCCAAGAGCAGGCAACAGTTCATGAGATTCCCTTTCCCATACTTGGAACTCAACAAAACAAAACAAAACAAAACAAAACAAAACAAAACAAAACAAGCTAACACCTACAACATACAAACAGACCTGGTTCAGACCTATGCACACCCATGCTTGCCGCTTCAGTCTCTGTAAGCCCTTATGAACCCTGCTTAATTGATTCGAAGGCCCATATTCTCCGGGTGTCTTCCATCCCCTCTGATGCCAACAATCTTTCTGCCCATTTCCTCGAGGTTCTCCAAGATCTGAGGGGAGGGACCCAATGGAGTGTCAAATTTAAAATCTCTCTCTACATAAACTCTAACTGTGGGTCTCTGCATTCGCTCCCATCTGCTGTGGTGGGGGGGGGGGTGGCAGTAGGGGGGTAGGATGAGGAAGTCAGATGACGCAGGACAAAGCAGCCACTCCAGTTTGGTTCTACCCTAGGTCCTTGGGCTATACAGTCTCCAGTTTCTGACCATCTAGGCAGTGTAGGGTATGGGCTCCCTCTCATGAGGTGGGCCTCAAGTGAAATCAGACATTGATAGGACATTCCCACAAGTTTTGTGCCACATTTCCTTAGCACATCTTGCAGGAAGGACACATTTTACATCTAAGGTTTTGTAGGCGTTAGTGTTTCTGTTTCTGTTTTAGTAGCCTGAAGAGTACTTACCTATACCAAAGAGACTAGAACAAGGAATAAAGACTCCATGCAAGCACCAGCTTGACCTCTTATGTTCAATGAGCTATAGAGATGTTATCCTTGGAAATGGGGCCCAGCTATGAGATTGTGGAGAGAGACCCTCTGTCTGAGTTGTTTGCTTATCTCCAAGGCACTGTCTCCGCCAGCAACTCAACTGAATGTAACGCAGTCCTGCCAGTGGGAACCTTGCCTGATTACAAAAGATGGCCAGTTCAGACTTCTTATTCCCCATTACTAGGAGTCCTCACTAGGACCACTCATAGATTCCAGAAAGTTTTCACTGTACTAGGTTTCCACACAGCCCCGCAATTCCAGCTGTTTCTCTCTGTGTTCTACCTCCATCCTATCTCCCTGCCCACCTGATTCCCTGCTATTCCCCAGTCCACCTGCTCACAGTCCACCTTTGAAATTAATTTCTGCTTGCCAGGGAGATCCTTGTGCACCCTGCCACAAGGCCTCCATGTTACTTAGCCTCTCTGGGTTTTGGGACTATAGCATGATTGCTTTTTACTTTACAGCTAAGATCGACTTATCAATGAATGCATACCATATTTGTCTTTCTGGATCTGGGTTACATAACACTAGATGATTTTTTTTTTCTGGTACTATCCATTTGCCTGCAAATTTTATGATGTTTTTAACAGCTGATTAATTCTCCACTGTATAAACATACCATATTTCCTTTATCATTTCTGTTGTTGAGGGGCATCTAACTTGTTTCCAGTTTGGGGCTTTATGAATAAAGCTACTATGAACATAGTTGAGCAAGTGTCCTTATAGTATAATGGGGTATCCTTTGGCTATATGTACAGGAATGGTATAGCTGGATTGAGGTAGAACTATTCCCAATTTTCTGAGAAACATCACATTGATTTTAATAGTGGCTGTATAAGTTTGACCTGCCAACAGCAATGAAAGAGTATCCTCTCCAGAATGAAGTGCCCTTGTAATACTGATCTTAGACATTCTGATAGGTGCAAGGTGAAACCTGAAAGTCATTTTGATGGCTAAAGATGTTGAACACTCAAGTATTTCTCAGCCATTTGAAAATCCTGTGTTGAAAATTCTGCTAGATCCATACCACATTTTTTGGGGTTTTTTTTTGGGGGGGGGTGTTTTTGTTTTTGTTTTTTTAATCTAGTATTTTTGTGTTCTTTATATATTTTGGATATCAGCCATCTGTCAGATGTGGGGTTGCTGAAGGTCTTTCCCCATGCTGTAGGCTGCCAATTTGTTCAATTGATGATGTTCTTTCCCTGACAGAAGCTTTTCAGTTTCATGAAGTTTCATTTATTAATTTTTGCTCTTAGTGCTTGTGCTATCAGGCACTAAAGAAGTTGTCTCCTGCGTCAATGTGTTCAAGGCTTTTTACCACATTTTCTTTTAGTAGGATCAGTGTGTCTGGCTTTATGTTGAGGTCTTTGATCCACTTGAACTTAAGATTTGTACAGGGCAATAAATATGGATTAATTTGCATTCATCTACATGCAGATATCCAGTTTGACCAGATCAATTTGTTGAAGATGCTTTTTTTTTTTCAGTGTGTATTTCTGGCTTCTATATAAAAAATCAGATATCCATATGTGTATAGCTTTATATCTAGGTCTTCAATTCTTTCTATTGATCAGCCTGTCACTTTTAATGCCAATACCATGCGCGGTTTTTATTACTGTGACTCTGTAGTGCAACTTGAAATCAGATGGCGATACCTGCAGAAGTACTTTCATTGTTCAGGATGCTTTAGCTATTCTGGATTTTTTATTTTTCCATATGAAGTTTAGAATTCTCCTTTCTAGATCTGTAAAGAATTGTGCTGAAACTTTATTTATTGGGGATTGAGTTGACTCTGGAGATTGCTTTTTGTACAATGGCCACTTTTACTATAGTAATTCTATCAGTCCATAAGCATGGGAGACATTTTGATCTTCTTGTATCTTCCGCAATTTCTTTCTTCAAAAACTTGAATTTTTTTTATACAGGTTTTCACTTGCTTTATTGGAGTTACATCACGACATTTTACATTATTTGTGATTATTGTGAAGGCTGTTTATCCCCTGATTTCTTTCTTAGGCTGTTTGTCACTTGTGTATAGGAGGGCTGCTGATTTTTTTTAAATGTAATCTCATATTTAGTGACTTTGATGAAGGTATTTATCATCTGTAGGAGTTCCCTTGTAGAAGTTTTAGGGTTTTATATATATATATATATATATATATATATATATATATATATATATATATACTATTAAATCAGCTGCAAATAATAATACTTTTGACTTTTTCCTTTCAAATTTGTTTCCCCTTCAATTGTCTTAGTGTTCTAGCTAAAACTTCAAGTATAAACTATTAAATTGATATGGAGAGAGTGATCAGCTTTGTCTTGTTCCTGATTTTAGTATACTTGCTTTGAATTTCTCTCCACTTAATTTGATGTTGGCTATAGACTTGCTGTAAATTGTCATTATTATGTTGTGAATGTTTAGATGTATTATGTTTCTGGATTTTTATATATTAAACAATGACTGTATCTCTGAAATGAAGCTAACTTGATCGTGGTGGATGATCTTTATAATGTGTTCTTAGATTCTGTTTACAAGTATTTTATTGAGTATTGATGCACATATGGTCATGAGGGAATCTGGAATGAAATTCTTTTTCTTTTCTTAAGTCTTTATATATTTTGGGAATCAGGGTAAGTGTGGCCTCATAAAATGAATGTGACAGTACTCCATCTGTTTCTAGTTTGTGGAATAATTTGAGGACTATGGGTGTTAATGTTTCTTTGATAGTCTGGTAGAATGGTTTACTAAAACTATCTGGCCATGTGCTTTTGTTTTTGTTTTTGTTTTTGTTTTGTTTTATTTATCAATTTGTTTCTTTGATTTTTGGTCAGGAGACATTTAATGTCTGCTTCTATTTCAGTGAGGGTTAGAGGTCTATTTTTCCCCTTCTTTTATTAGATATTTTCTTCATTTACATTTCAAATGCTATCCCGAAATTCCCCTATACCCTCCCAAAGCTCTGCTCCCCAACTTACCCACTCCCCCTTCCTGCCCCTGGCATTCTCCTGTACTGGGTCATATGATCTTCACAATACCAAGGGTCCCTCCTCCCATTGATGGCCGACTAGGCCATCCTCTGCTACATATGCAACTAGAGACACAGCTCTAGGGAGTACCAGTTAGTACACATTGTTTTTCCTCCAATAGGATTGCAGACCCCTTTAGCTCCATGGGTACTTTCTCTAGCTCCTTCATTAGAGGTCCTGTGTTCCATCCAATAGATGACTGTGAGCATCCACTTCTGTATTTGCCAGGCACTGGCATAGATCACAAGAGAGAGGTATATCAGGGTCCTGTCAGCAAAATCTTGCTGGCATATGCAATAATTTCTGGGTTTGGTGGTTGTATATGGAATGGATCCCCAGGTGGGGCAGTCTCTGGATGGTTCTTCCTTCCATCTCAGCTCTGAACTTTGTCTCTGCAACTCCTTCCATGGGTATTTTGTTCCCAATTCTAAGAAGGAATGAAGTATCCACACTTTTATCTTCCTTCTTCTTGAGTTTCATGTGTTTTGATAATTGTATTTTGGGTATTCTAAGTTTCTGGGCTAATATCCACTTATCAGTGAGTGCATATTGTGACCCGCCGTATCCTGCCAGCAGGAAGAAGCAGGCCACACATAGGATCCTTCTACAGCAAAGCTTTATTCTAGCTTGAAAGTGGAAAAGGCCCCGAGCCCGGGAAAAGCCTCGGCTTATATAGCCAAGGAGGAGGCGTGTCTTAACTGGATTGGCTGCTGGGCCATCACTCATGTTAAGCCCCGGGCTGGGCG
>LR755245.1:0-54252 GCA_902729485.2 Mus minutoides | reverse complement strand
CACTCGGGAGCGGCTCTCTACAGCATATCATGTGTGTTCTTTGTGATTGGATTACCTCATTCAGGATGATATCCTCTAGAACTATCCATTTGCCTAAGAGTTTCATAAATTAATTGTTTTTAATAGCTGAGTAGTACTCCATTGTGTAAATGTACCATATTTTCTGTATCCATTCCTCTGTTGAGCGACATCTGGGTTCTTTCAAACTTATGGCTATTATAAATAAGGCTGCTATGAACATAGTGGAGCATGTGTCCTTATTACCAGTTGGAACATCTTCTGGGTATATGCCCAGGAGACGTATTGCTGGATCTTCTGGTAGTACTATATCCAGTTTTCAGAGGAAGCACCAGACTGATTTCCAGAGTGGTTGTACAAGCTTGCAACCCCACCAACAATGGAGGAGTGTTCCTCTTTCTCCACAACCTCACCAGCATCTGCAGTCATATGAATTTTTTTATCTTAGTCATTCTAATTGGTGTGAAGTGGAATCACAGGGTTGCTTTGATTTGCATTTCCTTGATGATTAAGGATGGTGAACATTTTTTCAGGTACTTCTCAGCCATTCAGTATTCCTCAGTTGACAATTCTTTGTTTAGCTCTGTACCTTATTTTTCAATGGGATATTTGATTTTCTGGAGTCCTTCTTCCAGAGTTCTTTTTATATATTGGATATTAGTCCCCTATCTGATTTAGGATTGGTAAAGATCCTTTCCTAATCTGTTGGTGGCCTTTTTGTCTTATTGACAGTGTCTTTTGCCTTACAGAAGCTTTGTAATTTTATGAGGTTCCATTTGTGGATTCTTGATTTTATAGCACAAGCCATTGATGTTCTGTTCAGGAATCTTGCCTTTGTGCCCATATCTTCAAGGCTTTTCTCCACTTTTTTCCTATATAAGTTTTAGTGTCTCTGGTTTTATGTGGAATTCCTTGATACACTTAGACTTGAGCTTTGTACAACTGTTGGGGACCACCTGTGGTCCCCCACAAAACCTGGGTTCCCCGGAAGGTGGACTGGGGATTGTTAGGACTAAGTGGGAGAGAAAAGAAAACATTGAGTCAGTTGTCTGGTTAAAACATGTCTGCAACTTTACTGAAAAATCTCTCTTGGTTTTCTCGAGGGAAAACCCCACATGGGATAATTTCAATATTTTGTATCTGTTGAGGCCTGTTTTGTGACCAATTATATGGTCAATTTTGGAGAAGGTGCCATGAGGTGCTGAGAAGAAGGTATATCCTTCTGCTTTAGGATAAAATGTTCTGTAGATATCTGTTAAAACCATTTGTTTTATAACTTCTGTTAGTTTCAATTTGTCTCTGTTTAGTTTCTATTTCCAGGATCTTTCCATTGATTAGAGTGGTGTTTTGAAGTCTCCCAGTATTAATGTGTAAGGTGCAATGTGTGCTTTGAGCTTTACTATAGTTTCTTTAACAAATCGGATGCCTTTACATTTGGAGCATAGATGTTCAGAATTGAGAGTTCATCTTGGAAGATTTTTACCTTTGATAAGTGTGAAGTGCCCCTCCTTGTCTTTTTTGATACCTTTTGGTTGAAATTCGATTTTATTCAATGTTAGAATGGCTACTCCAGCTTGTTTCTTCAGACCATTTGCTTGGAAATTTGTTTTCTAGCCTTTTACTCTGAGGTAGTGTCTGTCTTTTTCCCTGAAGTGGGTTTCCTGTAAGCTGCAAAAAGTTGGGTCCTGTTTGTGTAGCCAGTTTGTTAGTCTATGTCTTTTTATTGGGGAATTGAGTCCATTGATATTAAGACATATTAAGGAAAAGTAATTGTTGCTTCCTGTAATTCTTGTTGTTAGAGGTGGGATTCTGTTCTTGTGGCTATCTCCCTTTAGGTTTGTTGAAGGATTACTTTCTTGCTTTTTCTGGTGTCATTTCCCTCCTTTTGTTGGAGTTTTCTTTTTATTATTTTTCTAAGGTCTGGATTCATGGAAAGATATTGCGTGAGTTTGGTTTGATATAGAATACTTTGGTTTTTCCATCTATGGTAACTGAGAGTTTTGCTGGGTATAGTAGCCTGCGCTGGCATTTTTGTTCTGTTAGGGTCTGTATAACATCTGTCCAGGATCTTCTGGCTTTCATAGTCTCTGGTGTAATTCTAATAGGTCTGCCTATATATGTTACTTGACTTTTTCCCTTTACTTATTTTAATATTCTTTCTTTATTTAGTGCATTTGTTGTTCTGATTATTATGAGTCAGGAGGAATTTATTTTCTGGTCCAGTCTATTTGGAGATCAGTAGGCTTCTTGTATGTTCATGGGCATCTTTTTCTTTAAGTTAGGGAAGTTTTCTTCTATAATTTTGTTGAAGATATTTACTGGCCCTTTAAGTTGAAAATCTTCATTCTCATCTACCCCTATTATCCATAGGTTTGATCTTCTTATTGTGTCCTAGATTTCCTGAATGTTTTGAGTTAGGGTCTTTTTGCATTTTGTGTTTTCTTTGATTGTTGTGTCCATGTTCTCTATGGGATCTTCTGACCCTGAGATTCTCTCTTCCATCTCTTGCATTCTGTTGCTGATGCTCACATATATCTTTCCTGATTTCTTTCCTAGTATTTCTATCTCCAGAGTTGTCTCCCTTTGGGTTTTCTTTATTGTTTCTACTTCCATTTTTAGATCTTGGATGATTTTGTTCAATTCCATCACCTGTTTGGTTGTGTTTTCCTGTAATTCTTTAAGGGATTTTTGTGTTTCTTCTTTAAGGGACTTTCATGCTTCCTCTTTAAGCACTTCTACTTTTTAGCAGTGTTCTCCTGTATTTCTGTAAGTGAGTTATTAATGTCCTTCTTAAATCCACTTCCAGCATCATGAGATATGATTTTAAATTCCAAATCTTGCTTTTCAGGTATGTTGGGGTATCCAAGACTCGCTGTGGTGGGAGTGCTGGGGTCTGATGATGCTGAGTGGTCTTGGTTTCTATTAGTAATATTCTTAAGTTTGCCTTTCACCATCTGGTAACCTCTTGTGTTAGTGGTTATAGCTGTCTCTGGTCTGTTCCTCCTGTTATTCTGTTAGCCTCTGTCAGCACTCCTGGGGAGTCCAACTCTCTCCTTAGTCCCAGTGGAAAGAGTACTCTCTGCAGGCAAGCTCTCCTCTTATAGGGAAGTTGCACAGAGGTCTGGAGCTCTGCTCTGCCTCCTGGCTGAAGATAAAGTTCTAAAGGGACCCTATTGAGAAGCTCTGTTGTTTCTGCAGCCCTAGCCCTCTTTTGTGCAAACTCGTCTCTGAGGGACCTGGGACACAAGATGGCCTAGTGGTCTATTTAAATTGTTTACCTGATCTTAATATAACTTTCATAAATAGTATGTATCAAAAAACTATCACAATTTTTAGATTTTTTTTTTTAATTTGGTGGATTACAAGTTTTTAACATATGTCCTTGTGATTCTCTGGCTGTCCTTCATGTCTGCCATTATGTTTCCCTTTTCATTTCTGATTTTCTTAAATTGGATATTCTTATTCCATCTTTTAGTTAATTTGCATAAAGTTTTGTCTATCTTATTATCCTTCTCAAAATGAGGGCTCTTTGTTTCATTGGTTCTTTCTAGTTTTCTCTTTGCTTTTATTTTATTGATTTCAGCCCTCTGTTTAGCTATTTCTTGCCATCTATTCCTCTTAGGTATGCTTACTTTTGTTGTTTTAGAGCCGTTAGATGTGTCGTTAAGTTGCTAGTCTGAGAGAACATTAATTTTTTCATGAAGGCATTTGGTGCTATGAGCTTTGCTCTTAGCAATGCTTTCACTGTGTCCCATGAGCCTGTGTATATTATGCATTAATTTTCATTGAGTTCTAGGAAGTCTTTAATTTCATTCTTTATTTCTGCCTCGAACCCCTTGAAACCCTAGTCATTCATTAGGGAGTTATTCAGTTGCCATGATTTTGTAGGCTTTCTGTTGTTTTTAATGTTGAGCTTTAATCTGTGGTGGTCTGATAGGATACAGGGAATTATTTTAGTAGTTTTCTTGTATCTGCTGAGGCTTGCTTTGCAGCCAATTATGTGGTCAATTTTGAAGAAAGTTCCATGGGGTGCTGAAAAAAAAGAATATTCTTTTGTGTTTGGCAAAACGTTCTGTAGTGATCTGTTAGTTCCATTTAGTTTATAATGTCTGTTAGCTACCTTATTTCTATGTTTACATTTTGTCCTTATGCCATATCCATTGGTAAGAGAGGGATATTGAAGTATGTGAGGGCCAATATGTGATTTAAGCTGTAGTAGTGTTTTCCTTTACAAAAATGAGTACTTTTGAATTTGGTGAATAGATGTTAAGAATTGAAACATCATCCTTGTGTAAATTTTCCTTTGTTGTATATGAAGTATCCTTTCTTACCTTTTTTGATTAATTTTGGGTTGCAATCTATTTTGTTAGATCTGAAAATGGCTACACCGAATTGCTTCTTAGGTCCATTTTCCTGGAATAGCTTTTTCCAGCCCTTTAACCAAAAGTAATGTCTATGCTTGATATTGGAGTGTGTTTCTTAGTTGCAGCTCTAGCTTAGGAAGTTTTTCTTCTATAATTTTATTGAAAATATTTTCTGAGCCTTTGAGATGGGATTCTTCTACTTCATATATTTCTACTCTTCCTATGTTTGGTCTTTTCATAATGTCCCAGATTTCTTGGATGATTTTTGGCAGGAAATTTTTAGATTTAAAATTTCTTTGACCTATGTATCCATTTTATCTATTGTGTCTTCCATGCTGGAGATTCTCTCTTCTATCTCTTGTATTTTGTTGGTGAAACTTTCAACTGTACTTCCTGTTTACATTCCTAAATTTTTCATTTCTGGAATTTCCTCAGTTTGTGTTTCCTCTATTGCTTGTATTTTCACTTTCAGGTCTTGTGCAGTTTTATTCATTTCTTTGTATTGTTTTTTTTTTCTGGCTTTCCATAAGTGATTTATTCATTTTCTCCAAATATTTGTGTTTTTCTGGATTTCTTTAAGGGAGTTATTAATTTCTTCTTTAAGTATCTCTAATATTTCATATTTCTCTCTCTCTCTCTCTCTCTCTCTCTGTGTGTGTGTGTGTGTGTGTGTGTGTGTGTGTGTGTGTGTGTGTTTGCTTCTGCTATGTTGGAATTTTCAGAGCTTCTGGTAGAAAAATTGCTGGACTCTGGTGGAGGTTAGAAGTGGGATCTCCAAGAGGCATGGATCAAGGTGCAAGGCTACAGCTGATATTCTGTTGCAGCTCTAGGGATGAACCTGAGGGATTAGATGTGCTTGGAGAAAAGAGAAGATGTGTTAAGATTTTTTATTTTAAAATTTGTTTTAAAGGATAAAAATATATTGTTCTTGTCTGTCTATGACTTACCTATGACTGCTTTAACAATTCACCATGCAACTCAAGACCTCGGCAACTCAAGCAACACAATCATCTTAGCATCTGTCACTAGAACCACCAGCCCATCTTCTCAGCCAGCAGTTTCACATCTTTAGAACACTTTTTTTCCCTTTTGCTTCATCCACTGATGACTTCAGAGACCAGAAAGTGTCTTCATTTTAAAGAATTTATTTGACTAGATTGGGAGCACATGGACATTTCAGCATCATTTTCCAGTCTCAATATCTGAGTCCCCATCCCAATCACAAGCCCTCTTTTCTATCACAGTCAAGAGTCATAGGTTTTGATAATTGGGATATAGCCATCCTGTGGAAACCACTTGCCTCACCAGACCACCTGAGAAGTATAAAGAAACAGGGGAGAAGAATGGAAAAAATGAGAATTCTACATTAACAGTATTTGTTGTTCTGTAACACTTTTGTGCTCTAAAATGTATTCCTATCTCAAAAAGCAGAGATGTCGGACCTGGGAAGGTGAACATACAGAAAGAATGTTTAAAACACTAGTTACTCAATCAAAAGAAGCTTGAATAAGAAGTGGCTGTGAATATTAAGGGTTAAGGATGTCTCTAAAACAGACCAGTCTGAGACCTCTATCCTCTATTTATTCCAGGTTCTTCTCTTAACAAAGAAAGAATTCAGAAACAAAAGTAAGCAATCAAAAGGAAATTTATTACCAAGCAAAGAAAAACCCTCATTGAGTTCAGGCTTGTTAACAGGGAGCCCCCAACATGGGGTGTTTAGAGAGCACTTCTTATGGGTTTGTGAAATTCTTCCCTCTGAGAATGGTCTGATTGTTACCTTCTTGTTATCAAAACAGTTAGGATTACTTGAATTAAATACTCACAAGAATTGACTTACTAACATTCCCTGTAGAAAGACAGTTGAGATGGTTGCCAGACTCTCACCTGAGACTCCAGCCACATGTTCTTTCCCATACACTCCCACATCAGATGATGTAATCCTGCTTCTGTTCTATGTAGTTTGAGAGGTACTAGAGTTAAACAGCTGACTATAGCCAAGAGCTCTATCTGTGCAGCTTCTCAGATATCAGTACTCAGGTTTAGCTGATACTTTCTTGTGAGCCAGTTCTAAATAGCCCTTCACTCATGGTCCTCTAACTACTCACCAAGCTGGGCTTAGATGAAACTGTTTTTGTTTGTTTGTGTGTTTGTTGCAAGTTATTGGAGCATTATCCAGGGTGAATAGACAAGAAATGTTACAAGAAAGTTCCTCAATAGTGGACTATTATGAATAGAAGGGAGGATCATTCATGAGTTAAGGTGAAAAATTTTTCAAATAACTCTAGAAAGGAATTGGGATTTTTCTATTCATAGAGTTTACTCCTATTTTATATCCTTACAGGGGTTAATTGAATGTGGCATGTGTCAGATAAATACTTGCAAAGTCAATGACATGGAGATTCAACCATATGAAGCAAAACACATATCATAGCTATGTTTGTCAATTGGTTTTGTAGTTAGCTCCTTATTTTGTTTCTATTTATATAGCCTACCTCAGTAACCAGCAAAGTGAAAATTTATAGACTAAACAAAATGTACTATAATAATCCCAGACAGTAACAAAGGAGTTGGGCTACTAATCATTACACTCTTCCCTAACTAAAGCTTAACTATTAATTATTAAACCTTATATGTATTAAGTATATATTATAATATTAAGACTTTATTATATTTATATTATATAATATTAAGGCTAATTATAAGCCTTAGTTATATTATTAAGCCTATAGTGTATTAAGCCTCAACACAAAATTAATAAAACAAATGTAAATTCAGCAATTTTGATTAGAATCAATGGAAAATTTGGCTTAGCTGGGAGAGGGGAAGAAGAGGTAAGAACATAAAGATCACTGGTTTTCCCACACATTGCTGCCATAATTGATCCTTTAAGGTAGGGGTTGGTAAGCTTCTATAAGGGACCTTATAATGAAAATAGATGGATCCCTGTTGCTTCTGTTCAAGTAAGTCTTACTGTGGCAGCACTAATTCTGTCAGAAAGTGTCTGTGCTTTGTCAAAATATTTTTTAGAACATAATATCACTATTCCATATAAGTCAAGTAGAGAGGACTGGCTAGGCTACTTAAAACAAAACAATTAGCATAAATAGCTAGATAATCACAGCCAAAAACAAACAAACAAAAAGCAAGCACAAAATTCTACAATTCAGCTCTATATACCACTATGAATGAAAGCAACAACAACAACAACACACACACACACACACACACACACACACACACACACACACCTAGCTTGAAAATAAAACAAAAATAGCCACAACCAATCATCTACATAAAACTCTGGTGGAGTGTTTGAAGAGAAAAAGACTCAATGACTACAGGAGTTGCTTGTTGAATCAAGAATGAAAAGTATGACAATCCAGCGTGTGCTGTTAATAAACATTTTCAGGAAGAGAAAAACAATGCAATTGTCTTAAATGCTGAAAGACACAGTATTAGTCACCCTCAATGCCAAGTACTTTTTAAAAGTTTGCAAAAGCCTTACTAGAATAAAAGAAGAAGGATCTGTTTAACACCAAGACATCTACCCCAAAGCCTGTATACCTTCCAGTGACATGGTGAATTAAACCTTTTAACATCCATGGAAAAGCAGCTGGCTGCAAATACATTTCATACTGACCTTGCAGTAAGATGAGAATAATATGGCATATTCCTTGCTAAAAAGGAGAGCAAAGGGCTTATTATGTAACCTTAATATCACCAAAAGGAGCATTGAAAACAACTTAACAGTATTGAAATCCTTCAAAGTGATAATTATAAAAAAAGACACGTAAAATTCCACACCTTTTTCTACCCACCATCTAAGGGAAGTGGAAAAGATAGGAAACATAAAAAAATGTTTTAAGATATAAAAGTGATAGGCTACCTATGACGGTGCATGCTGGCAATCTAACATTCACAGGAGGAGCTGAGCTATGAGACTAATCTAGACTAATTATACAGCAAGAGCTTTCTGAAAAGAGGGCAGGGTGGCAGTGAGTCAAATTATATAGCAAGTATGAAATAAGTAAGTAAAAAGCTATCATCAGGGAAGCCACTAAAAATAAATCATTATATCAGTGTGTCATTGTGCATATATGTTTATTACTTTTTAATTTTCTAGATTTGAAGGCACATCATATAAAGTTTGAGTTAGTAAGCTGTGTATTCATTTACTTTCTGTTGTGAAATAAACACCACAACTGGAAAAGTAACATGGGGAGGAAAATATTTTTTTCAGCTTACATAAAACTGTCCATCTTCAAGGGAATCTAGGGCAGGAGCTGAAGGCAGGATCCTCAGGGAAGGAATGCAGATTACTGGCTTGCTTCCATTGGCTTGCTTACCTACCTATCTTATACAGCCCATGCCAAATACTGGGAATGGTGCTTCTCACAGTGGGCTGGGCCTATCAATTAAGAAACTCTTCCACAAATATGGCCTCAGGATAGCTAATCTCATGGAGGCAGCCTCCCACTTGAGTTTTGGTTTTCCCAGATGGCTCAAGTTAAATTGACAAAAAAGAATGAGCACATGAGGTAATATTAAGTAAGACTGTATCTACAGCAAAAATGTATCACTTAAAATCATATCTTTATGCAATAAAATGTACAATGAAAAACAAATAATGTGATAATGTTTAGTAACAGAAATAACATGGAAAGTAAAGTAATATATTTTTGGTACATATAGAAAAAACAATGAAGTTTCATTAGAAAAAATTAATAAAATGGGAAGTTCTAGTAAGTATAAAAATAAATACTGAACAAGTTTTTTTTTCAGAATAGATAATGAATGACAAATGAAAAACATATCTTGGTGTGTGTGTGTTTATGTGCTATGGGGGGAGATATGTTGTGTGTGTATACATGTTGTTTGGGTGATATATTGTGTGTGTGTATATATGTTGTATGTGGGCATATGTAGTGTGTATATATGTTGTATTAGTGTATGCATTCTGTGTGTATATGTTGTGTAGGGAGATATGTTGCATTGTATATATGCTTTGTGCATGGCGAAAAAATCAAGATACTCAAAGTCTACACTATCAGAAAACTTCAAGGGTGCACTATCATGATTAACTCTAGTCCCTGCAACACATTAAGTCTACAAAACTGACTTCTTCTATTTAAAAATCTGTATCCTTTGTCTAACATTTCTACCATATTCAAACCACCTTTCCCCTCAGTAACACTATATAGCCTGATCATGTTGTATTTATCTATATATCCATATGCATAGATCCATGTAATAACAATAAAATAGGAGGGTATAACTTTGAAAGGAAGAGGAGGAGGATGTATATATTGTTTCTATAAGCAATAGGTCAAGAGGAAGACCAAGAAACCAGTTGAGAGGAAGTGAACATAAGAAAACCCAGAAAGTAGAAAGGAGAGTTTTCAAGTAGAAGGGTATTTAAAAGTGTGGTGAACTCTGGAAATCAGTCTGGCGGTTCCTCAGAAAATTGGGCATAGTATTACCAGAAGATCCTGCAATACCTCTACTTGGCATATATCCAGAAGATATTCCATCTGGTAACAAGGACACATGCTCCACTATGTTCATAGCAGCCTTATTCATAATAGCCAGAAACTGGAAAGAACCCAGATGTCCCTCAACAGAGGAATGNTCTCTAGCTGCATATATAGAAGAGGATGGCCTAGTTGGCCATCAGTGGGAAGAGAGGCCCCTTGGTTATGCAGACTTTTTATGCCCCAATACAGGGGAACGCCGGGGCCAGGGGGTGGGAGCGGGTGGGTAGGGTAGCAGGGCCGGGAGGGGGGAGGATATAGGGAACTTTCTGGATAACACTTGAAATGTAAATGAAGGAAATATCTAATAAAAGTTGAAAAAAAAAAAGTGTGGTGAAGGAAAAGGAGCATTTTCCTTCTAGGACATCGGTGGAGGAGGAGGGTCACCTGGGTGCTTTCTCTGTCTCTCTGAGCTAGTAGCTTTCACCACGGCATCTGTCTCCTGAGGCTTCCTTTGGTAAATCAAACATCTGGGATTTTTGTCTTAAAAACAACAATGTAGCATCTAAGTTGTTTTAAACCTTGAGCATAAAAGGCAGAATAATTTCTTTGATAGATCATAATCATTCCAATATGAGGGTGAAAACACTGATAAAATAAATTTCCTTGTAATTTACACTTTAATGAGAGTTAGAAAGCCAGTTGTGAAAACAAAGCAGGCCTTGTACTTGTCCTGAACACCATTTCTACTAATTTCTTAATCCATCTTAAAATTCCTACTCATAAACTAAAACTTTGCTTCAGACTATGTCTTCCTAAAATGCAGTTTTACCTGACCAAAGGCAGATGCTTTTGCTCTATGGGGCACCTAGTACTTCTTTAGAAACATATCTCAGCCCGCACTGCTGCTGACGTCATAAGAACCCAGGGTTAGGAGCAAGGTTGGGAAATTTGTTCTTTATTTCAGTTAACTCCAGTAGCAGTCACTGTATGAGTTTGCCAAAACTTGCAGAACTACATATTAACAAGGACAAATTTGTGATATGAAACCTATACTTAAATTGAAACTATGAGAATAAAAGTCCTTTTGTGTTCCATCCAAACTTGATGCTTTCTCCTGTGTTGCCTCTTTAATATTTCAAAATGATTTATTTTAAGAAATCTCTTTGCCTTGTTTTATGATTTCTACTTCTTGGGAAGGTTTATCTTCAGCAATGGTTCAAGACCAGTGCTCTTCTTAGTGACATTATTTAGAGTTCTATCATAAAAGTCTGTGCAAACTTCAACTCTGTAATGGTTAATTTTGTGTGTGTCATCTTGACCAATTTAAGAGTGTTCAGAAAGTTGCAAAATATCTCTGGCTAAGAGAGTGAGTGTATCTACAGCAGATCATAGTCTCTGAACCAGAAGCAGAAAGGGAAGACTTCTCTCCTATAGGGGCAGGGCTTCTTCCAATTAACAGAAGAATGGAAATAGAAAATTTTTGGAGGGGCAAATTCTGTGTTTGAAAACAAACGAAAGATTCCACAACACATATCCTCATTCCTCAACATTAGCCCAGGCCTTTAGCCTGACTGGTTCAGTAGCCCTTGGGTCTCCAGCCAATAGAATTGCTCCATTGGTCCCTTGCTTTTCTAGCACTGAGAAGTGAATCACAGGAACCATGTACAGACACCAGGAATGCGGGAGCCAATACCAACAATAAACTTCTGTTTTCTTCTCCTTCTTGTCTCCCTCAAACCCACTCTCATATATCTTATTGGCTCTGTTTCTTTCTATAACCCGGATTAATGCAGCCCTCATAGTTACTAAAAGCACATATTTGAGTTGTGTATTCTACTTCTTTTTCAACCCAACGCCCTATAAAATGGCAGCTTTAGACTACTTCTAGGCTTTTGTTTGTTTGTTTTTCTTTGTTTTTTTAACAACTCTTGCTAGATCAGCTTCTGCACATGATTAGCAAAGGGACCAACTCTTCACCGTTGTCTCTGCGACCGGGCTTGAGATGCCTGCAGGGACAGTCTGACATTCTGCCCAGGCTCACTCTGCTCATCTCTGTTTTCTTTTCTGGCAACAAAACTCATCCATTTTCTGGCTTCATAATCAGCTATACATTTAAGTTATCTTATTTTCTCTAGCATTTCTCTACAAATTAATTCAGAAAATGATTGTTGTTTTAAATGAAAGTCACATAGCAATGTTCCCTGACAAAAAATTCTCACATTACTTCATTTTCTTCAGGCACAAAAAAAGTATTCAGAGCACCAACTTTTGTTGCAGATTTAAAAAAAGAAGTATTTGCCTATGGTTTATCTATTTTACATTTTAATTTTCTGTTATATGTCTTCAATTTTCTATAAAATTTTCCATGCTTTGGTATATGCTATTTGTTTTATTTTTCATAGTGATAGATGTACTGGTTTTTTAATACATTGTTAATCAATTTAGAAAGATTCATGTCCAAACCAGAAAAGTGTAAATGATATAATCAAGAAACAAAATACCTTTGTAACCACAGCCAATGAAAGGAAACCCGAAAGATAAGTTGAGACGTACTATATATATATATATATATATATATATATATATATATATATATATATATTTATTTATTTATTTATTTATATTTATATTTATATTTATATTTATATAATAAATTCTTTCCTATTTGCCTTGGGTAATTCAAAGTTGTAATTAAATTACTCAATTAGAAATATTTTTAAAACAATGTTTCTTTCTTGTTTTATTTTTTAATGAAAAAATAAATGTGAAGAGAATAAAGGTGCCCAATGAGAGCTAAGTTACTAATATTGTATAATAGATCACTAGATTTAGAACATCTAACTGGAAAAGCTGGAAATGAGAAGTTTAGAGTTCAAGGAGGTCTGCAATGTAACAAGCTTAATCAAAGGAAAAGATGTGAAATGTTCACAAAGAGCGTCTGCAAAGCCACCACACAGAAAGACTCTGTGAGTGTTGGAAAAGAATGGCAACTTTTTCCTATTAAGGAAAAATAAAAATAGGTCACGTCATTGACCTTGGCCATCCTCTGGCATAGACATGTCACCATCTTAACACAGAGCAGAACATAAACGGCCGAAGGCTCTCAACATGTGAGAATAATTTCTGAAAAGGGGGTAGGAAATCAATTCATACTAATTTTAACTCCCTCTTGTTTCTGCAAAGCCTCATCTTTATTCCTTGGTGAACTTTAACACTCTTAGTCTCCTTGACACAGTTCAGTTTTCCTACAGTTCCCTTTAGACTACAAAGGAGATCACTGGACCATAGATAGAGCAACAGATAAACATGACCTGTCTTGTGCTAAAAATGAGCAATGTCACACTGAGCTAAAAGAAAAAAATTATACAGAGTAAATACAGTCCACATCATGAGAGCAGATCACAGGCAGACATACTCTAAGGCTTGCCTTTCAGAGAGGTACAGAAGCTTCTTACAGTCATCATCAAAAACACCTTGAGAAAACTGCTCTAATATAAAAGTCAATATCCCTCTAGCAGCACTGTCCACCACTATAGAACATCTCACACATTGTGTAACCAATCAATTACAAAAAAATCCATATTATGAAAAATTTTTTGTCTATGTTTAGCTAAGCAGTACTGAGATAAGAGAAGTACATATTACTTTTCAATAAGGCTTTGTTACTCACAGACACTATGATGATTGTTTGCATGGCATGAGAGAGAGAGAGAGAGAGAGAGAGAGAGAGAGAGAAGGCAGGAGTAGAGAACAAAAACTATATATTAAGTCTATGAGGAAGGAATTTGGGCATCTGATCTTAAGAATTTTCATCTCTGTTTAGATGGATAGGTAATTTAACATCTTTGATTATCATAGGATGTCCTCTCTAAAAACAAAATGGCAACGATTGCTTGAAAAGAAAAAAATAAAAACAACTAACCAAGCAAACAAAAAACATCTCTCATCTATCTTTCTCACTAGTATGTATACAGTTTGTATTTACCAATCGTTCAGAGGTATTCTTTGAATGTGAGACAAATCCTCCAAGGTGACTAAGTTTCCACAGTGCACACCCATCCACAGTACCTCTATCCATATGGTATTGAGGTCAGGAGACTCATGACTAAGAATGTTCTGGGTTTGTTTTTGTTTTTGTTTTTTATCTATGGGAAGTCAGCTGTGCTCAACACAGTACACTTACCAAATTAAGGTCCAATATCTGTTCATAGACATAAAATAGCATATTTCTGTCAATATAAGCTTAATACTGATTTTTAAAATTAAATCAACTGTGCTATAAAACTTGGCTTTACACTTTGCAGTGCATTCACAAGGCAGGTAAATGCTGTCAGCTCTTCCTTCTCATGAATACCAACACACAGAAAATCCTCTACCAACTAAAGACTTAATTTCATCCTCCAGAATAGAGACATTGAAATTAAAACTAGAAAAAAACTCAGTTAATCACTTACCTCATGGTCAGTGTAGATGGAGATAATAAATACAGACTTTCAAACCATAGAACTTGGAACAAATTATATAAAAGCTAACATTTACAGTTAGGAAAGTAAAGATATAGACACATCCACAAATTTCCAATTTGAATGACAAAGATATTTGTAAATATATGTTATATACAGCATATATTTACATATTATCTAAATATATTTAAAAATAATGCAGCATAAGGTAAAAGTACCATTCCATGAAAACTCAGAATTAAATAAAGTATATCAGTGAAAATACTTCCTACACAAAACATATTATGCAAAATCTTTATTTAGAGTACCAGAAAGACTTAAGAAGAGTGTTTTTATAAAACAGAAACAGGAATCAAATGGAGGCAAAATGGAGTTTAACTGAACAAGAAAAATCTATTTTTAAAATCGTCAAAGAAATGAGTAAGAAGGTGTTAAAAATTAATAGTTGCATCAAGAAGAAACAAAATTAGCATTAGAAAAAAATTAGAATCAAGGGAATGAATTCAAATACTCTCTTGGGTTAGAAGAAACAGTCCAGGAGAATAAAGTCGCAGCATTGGAAATTGCAACCTGTCCCCGTACACACCTCCCTCCCCCACAACTGATACACTTTCCACTCATTTCTCAAGGTCACACTTTCCCTCACACTAACTTTCAGTGAGTAGCACAGCCCCTTGAATATGACACTACTCTTTCCTGGCCCCAGTTTAAGGGCAAACATTGTTGAATGAAATGTCAGACAAACTTCCATTCTTCAGGAAGTAGCTTTACTGCCTCTTGCAAATTCCTTAACGTTTTTTGCATCTTGAGCAGTCAGTGTGGCAGGATCAACCCACAAATTTCTATCTGTTCCCATTCAGGCCTGAGCAGTCCGTGTGGCAGGATCAACCCACACATTTCTATCTGTTCCCATTCAGGCCTTTGCTTTGTGATGCATCAGCATTCCAAATTCTTTCACTGTCTCACCATTTCCTAGTCCAGGTCTGTACATCTACTCTTTCTCCTTTCATTTTTCCCGTCTAAAAGAATAGCAAACCTTTAAAAATGAAGACAGAGATATATTGAAATGCAAATTTATTAATAAACTGAGTTTAATGACAAATGCCCATATAAGCAGAAATCTTGGTTCAAAACAATATGCATACTAACATAATGTATGCTAATAACTACTTTGTAGATGTTCCTGAGGGAAAGCTACTGTGCACGGTCATAGTTATCTTTAGTTGTCAGCTCACTTGTCAACATCTGGGGAAAGAGAGCCTCCATTTGAGAATTGTTTCAAGGACACTAGCTGGAGGTGTGTTTGTTGGAGCATAATTTTGATTTCTGATTGATGTACAAAGGTTGAACCTATTGTAGACATAGCTATGTGTGCCTGAGATGTATAATGGTGACTGAAGCCAGTAAGTATCATTTCTCTATAATCTCTGCTTCAGTTCCTGTCTCCAGGTTCCTGCCTTAAGTTCTCGCCCTGGGTTTTTTCAGTGATGAACTGTTCCCTATAAGTGAGGAGAAAGCCTTCCCTTCCCACGATGGTTCTAGTCAAGAATTTATAACAGAAACAGAGAAGCAAACTGGAACAGACATGGAATAGTACATTTTCCACTAGAAACTAACATTATCTGAATTGTCTTAATAATTACTTACCCTGAGTGGAAGTTATATTAACAACGTAGCATGTTATATTCCAACTGTCAAATTTGGAAAGTGTGTGATTTTTAAAGGCATTTAGCATTAAAAGGAAAATTAAACTTGGATATTTTTTAAAGGGTAGAATATGAATATCAAGAAAGGAGATGGTTTGATTAGAGAATAGCATGTGGTAAGGTGTGAAATTTTCTGTTGCTTTATAGTCAAAGAGAAATGGATCAGTAAAGCCAAATATGAAAAGTATGAAAAATCCCACAGCTTGCCATCAAAACTCATTATTATTTCGTCTCTCTGTGCCTTACCTGTTAACAGGAAAACCATGCAATAGTTATATTCACACTCTCTGAAGCTAGACATTTTACTTAATTTTTGAAACTTACTAATTCTGTTTGACAAAATTTCTAAACTTTATGTGCCTCTGTTCCTTTAGAGACAACAGAACTGTGCCTGTGAAGTCTTCTAGTGACAGAGTCTGTGCAGGTTAAAATGGGGACTAGTGCACTTTAATATTCAACTAATGCAGTTATTTAAAGTCCCAAGATATTTCCCATGAAGGTTAGATATTCTTCAACTTTTAAAACCCAACTCGGCCCTTTATAAACCAGAAGAATAATGTCCCCACTCAGTGGCACTTTTAAGACAGAAGCCAACACTAGATGAGTCTTACTTAGCATAACTGGCTACCTACATGTCTGGTACCCTCAATCCTCTGATCACCTTTACGTAATTCCATGGGTGGCACTGGGAAACTCTGAGCACAGTTGTATTCTAATTATATTATTCCAGGCATTGGGCAGCTTGCTAATGCCAAGGAGCTCCAGAAAATGTGCATGTTCTCTCAACCTGAAAGAACGCAGCAAAATCTGTTTTAAAATCATAACCAGTTCTTTTTACATTCCATTACGTGTCAGCCATTGGCTTTTTTTGTTGCCTTGAACTAGATCCATTCAAAGGAGCGAGATAATAACCAGGTCTGCGATTTGGAAACTGTCTCTCAATAAAATTATTCAAACACTGCCTGCTTCCCATCTCTTAGATGAATTAAGATGGAACTGACATGAACAGAACCTCTCTCTGGGGACGCTTCTCTTTAGGGGGCTGAGATCACAGATTTCATCCTCTGGCCCTAGCAGCCCTTTGATTTTTGTTAAGGAGGCTCAACACCAGAGCACAACACATAGCAACAAGAGGGCATGCCTCCCATGTTCCCTAATGAAAAGCTAGTTTGGAGATGGGGGTGGGTTGAAGGGTAAATTTCAAAGAGGGGAAAGGTCAGGTCTTGGTCAAAGTACGAAGAGCTTATGGAAGAAAGAAAACTTCGAAAATAAAGTATTATCATAAATTACAGAAAACAGCCTTTGAAATCCTACTGAAAGAGATGAAGCAACTCTACCGTGATCAAGGCTTCTCCTTTCTAAAGCTTTGTCTTCTTCCGATGACTTTATACAATTATCAGAAATGTCTATAGATGGTTCTATTTGACATTCTTACAGAAAACTTTATGGTCACTGAAAATTTTAAAAGGTGACACCTCTTCACAAGGGAAGAGAGACAAGGTCATGTCTTGCTTTCCAGAAGAAAAATAAAATTTGTAACTTTACTGGGAGAGAGGAGTAGATTTGCTAATTGAGGGGTGGGAGGATGACATTTAAATAATATTTATTTCTATAGCATAAACTGCATTGTTCAAAGAGGTAGGGATGTCAATTCATGTCAATAAACTTCTAAAATAAGTAGATAGTGATCTGTCGAAAAAAATCTTTGTACTTATTAGTGTGAGTCTGAAGTAGTGCTGTGTGCATAAGCTACAGAATAAAGCAAGCGACCAGTCTCCCATTTCCTACCCTGCTTGGCTGAGCTAAATAACAGAAGGACAAAAATATTCAAAAAGACCCAGAAACGAAAATTTGGCTAGGCATTAAGGATGTGGCAAGTCTTCAGATTGTATAGAATAAAGTCAATAATTTGTTCTCAGACACTTTCATCTCTGGGTTCCTATGAATCCTTAAAAATAAAAAACATAACCAAAACTTGTTTACATGAATTATATATTTTTCAATATTCACAATTTTGGAAGTTGAACCTGAAAGAACTATATATTTATTAGTATATTTAAAAATGATAACAATTTTTAAATCATAAACAACATATTTTTATAAACAAACCCTATCTTATTTATATACTTCTGCAAGTCTCTCTTTATATCTGAATTAGTAAAGACTGCCAAATTCTACCTGCCCTCCCCCATTTCATCGGCTCTGACAGACTAGGCTTCAGTTCTGTCATTTGTTTTGTATGGTTTCATATTGTTTGCCTGAGACAAGTTTTCCCTATGTAGCCCAAACTGACCTCAAACCCACCATCCTCTTGCCTCACGTTCTCTAGTACTGGAACTACAGGTGTAGAGCACACAATTCCCAGATTATCTGCTGTAACATCTTTAATTTTGATTAAAAATATCGAGAAAATCTAATATCACACAAAATGTAACAGGAAAAGAAATGACAATTTCATGGTCTTTTCATTTGGGTCTCTAACATACTAACATAGCAAATGAAGATTCTGTCAGAGTATCAATATCAGTGAATCCCACATGAAATCCAGGAAGCAATATGCCACTGAAAACAAACTTTGCTCACATATGATTTTCAACATCATGCTATGGTCATTTGGAAATAACAGTTCACTGGATTATATCTATCTTCAACCACACTATACAGTTTTAAAACTCACTGTTTAGTATCACTATATTTTTCAATAGAAAAAAAAATATTATTTGAAAACTATTGAGTCCAGAAGAATAGACACGGATTTTCTTAAAACTTTTGTCTGAAATTTAAATTTTATTTTTAGCATAGTGTTATCAGTTGTTTTCCTTGAATGGAAGTTTTGCTTGGTTTATTATTAAGAAAACATTGCTGATTTTTTATTAGTTTATCAGACACTGTTTCAAACAAAACTGACATTTCATTTAAAAAAAAAAAAAAGGTCTTCACCTCACATTCCTCACACATCTCACAATAGGTGTTTGTTCAAGACAGGCACTGTGTTTTGGAAACTTCTTCCCTGGCCACACAGAATATTAAAAATATTATGCCGGGCAGTGGTGGCACACGCCTTTAATCCCAGCACTTGGGAGGCAGAGGCAGGCAGATTTCTGAGTTCGAGGCCAGCCTGGTCTACAGAGTGAGTTCCAGGACAGCCAGGGCTACAAAGAGGAACTATATATATATATATATATATATATAGTACAAGAGTCAAGTCTTAATGACAGTAACAAATTTTTCTTCTTTACCAGGAATACTCTATGACATTACCTTTCTTTGTCTCCATTTTAATTGAGTCCAGGTTGGTACAACCACCAGAATCCAGCTGGGGTACCAGTGTCTTTCCTGGCTGTTGCTTTTGTGTCAAGATAACATGGGATCAGGCAAAATGATACACTCACGTTACAAGCAATGATTTTTTAGTTTACAGCCTCCAAAATAGTACAGCAGACAATTGGGAGTCCATAGACCGTACCCTGAACACTGATTTAAAAAAAAAAAAAAGGAAAGGAAATATATTAGTTAAAGCCCAAGAAGTAAACAACTACTGCTATAGCTCCAACTCAGGCATATAGTAAGCTTCTGCCCTGGACACTAGCATCTTTCTTCTGTTTATTCTCATCATTTAGAGAGTCTTACTGGGTGCAGTTTCAAGTGCTTTTAACTCCAAAATTTAGGTAGCAGAAGTTGGAAGATCTCTGCTAATTTAAGGCAGGCAAACGTGGTTTATATGGAAAGTTTCAGGCCAGTTGGAGCTACGTAGTGAGACCTTGCTTCAAAGAGAGAATTGGCAGCAGGGGGTTTCAAGTACTTTAAGTACTGGTCATATCTTAAGAATATCAGTGATGTACAGCCCATGTTTTCTTTTTTTTTATTAGATATTTTCTTAATTTACATTTCAAATGCTATTCCGAAAGTCCCCTCCTCCCTCCCCACTCCCTGCTCCCCTGTCCACCCACTCCCACTTCTTGGCCCTGGCGTTCCCCTGTATTGGGGCATATAAAGATTGCAGTACCAAGCGGCCTCTCTTCCCAATGATGACTGACTAGGCCATCTTCTGGTACATATGAAGCTAGAGACACGAGTTCTGGGGTTCTGGTTAGTTCATATTGTTGGTCCTCTTCTAGGGTTGCAGACCCCTTAAGCTCCTGGGGTTCTATCTCTAGCTTCAAACATAAGTCTTAAGTGGAAAAATGTGTGGGAGATGGGGCCTGGAGAAGTGACTCTTGCTGCTCTTTCAGAGGACTGGAGTTTGGCTCCCAGTGCCACATGAGGTGGCTCACAACTACCAGCTCTAGGGAGTTTGACCCTTTGTGTTTTGTCTTTTGGCTTCTACAGGTATCAGCACCCCTACAAACACTTGCACATACACATAAATAAAAATCAATATTTTGAAAAAGAAAAATGGAGCATTGATTACAACTACTTAGAAATAAATAAAATTAAAAATTTGTAGAGAGATGGCTCAGAAGTTAAGAGCACTGGCTACTCTTCAAGAAAACCTAGGTTCAATTCCCAGCACCCACGAAGCAGCTCACAACTGCCTGTAACTGCACTTCCAAGGAATCCAACACCCTTACACAGACATATATGCCGGCAAAACACCAATATATATAAAATAAAAATAAACAAATAATTTTTAAAATCTTAAAAAACAAAAACAATCCACCGAATCAATTAGCCTGGAATCACAGTGGCTCACAGGGACTAGACTGATAATCAGGGAACCTACATGGGTATGACCTAAGCCCTCTCTATTTATGTTATAGTTATGTAATTTGGTATTCTTATGGGACTCCTAACAGTAGGAGCAAGGCTGAATAACTCTTTTGCCTGCTTTTTAGGACCCTTTTCCTCCTACTGGATTTCCTCATCCAGCCTTAAACTAAGAGGACATATGTAGTCTCATTATAACTTCATATGCCATGTTTGGTTAACATCCCAGGGAAACCTGTGCATTTTTGAAGGGAAACGGAGGAGGAGTGGACTGGTGGGAAGAGGGGAGGTGGGAGAGGATACTGGGAGAGGATAGAGGAAGAGGGAAACTGCATTCAGAATATAATATATGAGAGAAGCAGAAATTATTAAACATGGCTGCAGAGATGGCTCAGTGGTTATTAATGCTCTATAGAGACTAATAGTGCCACACAGTGGTCTTCTAAAGGACCTGGGTTCAATTTTTAACACCCATATCAAATGACTCACAGGTGCCTATAACTTTAGCTCCAGGGGAATCTGACTCCTCTGTTCTCTGCAAGCACCTGCATCTATGCACGCAATATGCTAATTAAAAATAACAATACATTTTAATTAAATAAAAGAAATAACGCAAAGAAAAGGCCAAAAATTGGATAGAGTTGAAATAGTGAACAGTTGTTCATTACTAAAAGTCTTTCTGTTATCTTCTAACTTTTACAATATACATGCATTACTATGACATGGAGAAATATCAACATATAAAATGCATTTTGCCATCCTGTCAGTACTGGGACCATCTGAAAAGTGTTTGCCATTCTCCTTAATCGCGAATAAGCAATGAATGGTGAATATAAGTAAACTTGATTAAACATGATAGTGAGCATGTTTTTTTTTTTGTTTAATAGCAATTTCTTTTTAATTCTTGATATATCTGCAAGTCTACATTTACAATAAATTATAGATTAAAATACTTCACATTTAAATTGGGAATATAATTTATAATTTAATTCCTTTTCTATAACGACAAGGAACCTTAAACCTACAGCTCATTTTTAAGGGTCATTGCTTTAAAAGTTATAGGTGTTTTAATGGTAAAAGTTGATCTTACCAAAATTGCAAAATACATTGGGAATATATTTTTGCTTTAATGAACAGGCCCCAGTGAACCGTAACTTATATTTATATGGCATAATTATCTCCCATTTCTAATCTTCAGATCACCACAGAGAGCAGAAGGCTTATAATTCCTAGACATGTTTCAAGGATGCCACTTTACAGAAATTTATAAGCATCACAATTAGTGATTTCACTAGGTACTGCAGGAAATAAGTAAGTGGCAAACGTTCTCCGAAAAAGCCAGTGTACTTGTCAAAGAAACTGGGACATAGATATATTCACTATAGAAGTAAGTGCCTCAAGTCAATGGCAATGGTCACGAAAGAAAAACAAGCTTTCAGAAGGAATAATTCCTTGCATTTTTTCAATTCTAAAACTCTAATGCTTTAAAATTATGCATATGAGCATGAGAAAAAGTTTAAATCTATTGGACATGCTATATCCATGTTACCATTCAAGTGAAGAGCTATTCAAAGATGGGGCCACGGAATGCTTGTGTTCATTTGGATGAAGTATAGCATAGCAGTGTTCTGATATTTCTGCCCATTTTGCAAAACATCCCAACCTAAATAAACGTTATCTCTAAATACCGTAAAATGTGTTGTGCAGTGCTTTGGATCTGTGTTATAAAACATGATTGTTCTTCCTTTATTTGTTTCAGTATTCAAGTGATATTCTCTTCTTTATATTTGTTGCTTAATATCTATAGATTCTACAGAATATAAATATACTATGTCTATACATAACCTATTCATATGTATCATAGAAGAAGTTCTAAATATATGCATACAATGTGACCATGTCAGAGGTCAGAAAGAGGTTGTACAGACACAAACTAACATAACTCAAGTTAAATGGATTTGTTATGTAGACTTACGTCTACAACAGCCTATTTGACAGCCAAGGAAGAAAGTAAATCTTTATGCTTAATAAAATAACTGGACATTTGAGACGATAAAATTCATATGAGTAATAATTTTTCTGTTATTTTTATATGGAAACCAAGATCTTACATATAGTAGACAAGTACTTGGACATCCATCTAGATCCTTACTCCTCAAATGTTTATTAAATGATTAACTAATTAGTTAATTAAAGTACACACTTATACATGAGGTGTAGGGGGAAAAATCCATAGAAAAACACCAAAATTAACTAGTTTTCAGAGTTAACATAAAAGAGTCATGTATAGCAACAAGGTTTCAGTTATATAAACTAAAACATTTTATCCGGAAATATGATGTATTCAAAGCCCAGTTGGGTCTTGGGATATTTTAAATGGCTATGTATTAACAATTCTTTGCAACAACATTATTTCTATGTAAGAAAGTAAATTTAATGAAAGGATTTTTCTCCATTCATTCAATTATTTATTCATCATTCAGCCTATAAATAATTATTGGGCTCTCTGCTCTTCACTATTGTAGAAAAGTGGAGGTATAAAATATGTCCAGAATACTGTGTGATAATACTCTCGATTATTTACCAAGTAAGGGTACCCACAGGAACAAATAGGGTTAATTACAAAAAAATTAAAAACCCTCTCAGTAATGTTATTTCTAATAACCCAGTTAATAAAAATGTTGCTTTTGTGTTAGAGTTCATTATACTACAAAGGAATCGGCAAGTGAGAAACTCTGAAATCATATTTAAGGAAAATCAGGCACAATGCTTTTTTTTCTCAACTTCATATTCACTTAATGGACACATGTTCTTCATCTTTTCTTAAATTATAAGAATTCTTGGAAGACCTTATAAAGCAAGCTCATTTTACTACACAGGACAGGAAATGGCTAAATCACTCTCGGTTTAAGATTTATTTATTTATTTTTTTATTTATTTATTTATTTTGCCTTGGGCTTTGGGGATATTAAGGCCATGTTGTAAATCCTGGTCACTGCTTTTTTCTAAAGAGCAAAATGAGAGTTTATTAGCATCTCAGTGGTTGCCTCAATAATGACAATACAGTTGCTCATTACCGCTCATTAGCTTCATATTAGACTCACTTGCAATGGCAATACATCTTCTATTCATACCCAATTGCAAAACAAGAGATATGATTTGACACCTGCTGTACAACAGAATTCATTAGCCTGTGGTAATACAAATAGAACTGCAGACTCTGGACTTATATTTGCTTGTGTGATGACTGCATAGGGAAAGAGCTCTGAAATTATCTGGGCTAGAAGAAGACAAACATACACAACAGATGAGCAAGGCTTTCAAGCCCTGGATTCTCCATTTTCTATTTGTAAAAGTGTTCTATCTACACAGTGTAATATTTTAATAGGTGGCTGTGATGCCAAAGTTGTGAAATACTTCTTATAAATAAAGTGAAATTCCAAAGAAGCATACCAAATAAAAAAAAAAATCCCAAGACAATTTTAAACCCAAAGATAAACTGAATTATCTTAATACATTTGATACTTATTCACAGATTTGTACATTAATCCATGGTGAATAATCAGGTCAAAAGGAACTTAGTCATTCCTCGGATGTTTAATTATGCTAGGTTACTCTTTGATGGCTTCTCCCACATGTTACCACATATAATAAAAGAAGAAAACAATATTACTATTTTGTTTAGTTTTATGTATTTGAATCACCCCAATACAGCATACAAATAAAAAGTGAAACAACCATTGCTACTCTGAAAGCTTTAGAAAAGAAATTTAATGTTTTTAGCTTATAAATTATGACCCGTGCCATATGTAGATTGTTTTGGGTCAGGAATTTATTTATGGGAAACTCAAACAAGAAATGTGTTTTTTTCTCAATATTCTAACCTTAAGAAATTCAAAATCAGTTGTCTCAGCAACATTCTTCTCTCTGTAACAAATACTGTGGTGTTGTTTGACCTGTGATTTTTAGATATAATTCTAAGGATGAGTCAAGGCAAAGGGGTGTTGTAGGTTTTACTGCACAAAATGATGCTCATAAGATGATTGTTTGATTACATGGTTAAAGCCCTTCTTTATATTTGGGCTCTTGTTGTTATTTACCTTAGCTCTATTTGGCATACATACACATCTTTCTTACTTCAAGCTGCTATCCTGCATACGCATGAAAAGTCAGTCTTCATTCAGGGTACTTCCATATAAACAGCATGGGGTCCTTATCCAGAATCCTACATTGAACAGTTCTCCTTTTTTTGCTTTACACACACACACACACACACACACACACACACACACACACACACTACCTTTCTTCTCCCATTCAAAACATAAACTTCTCCCATTCAAAAACATAAACTTATCTCAATTCTAACACTATTGCTTTGTAGTGTCCCTCCCCCAGCCATGGAAAGCCACATGTGGTGTGCCATACATTGTCTTGTTAAGTAGCTACCCTGAGCTACCCAGGTGTCCTGCTGCCTGCCTCTACATCTTCCTGGAACCTGGCTCCTCCTGGTTCACCTGCCTGCACCCAGAACAACCCACAATGCTTCAGGCTTCCCGCCAAACTCCAGGTGCCTGCCTGCGAAGAACCTACTGGGAGGAGGGGGCGGAGCCTTCCCCCTTTTTCCTAAGAGACAATCAAAAAATAAAGTATTTGCTTTGATCAGCCATGTTGACATAGCAGTCTTCTTTTCTCCCCCCCCCCCAGTCTATCCTTTCAGCCCCGGGCCATCCCCCAGGGAACCCAGTCTGTGATGAAGGGAGTGGGGGTGGGGGGCAACTGCAGGCAGTAGACCCCAACATTGCTTCTTTTTCTATTTAGCATTTTTATTAGATATTTTCTTTATTTACCTTTCAAACATTTTCCCCTTTACTTGTTTCCCCTCTGAAAAAAAACCCTATTGCTGGGTCCCTTGTCTGCCTGTGTCGAGTTCTCTGGAGCGAAGTGGGCAAAGATTCAGCGAAAGTGGGTGACAGACAGAGACAACACAAGAGGATGTGTAGAATCTGAATGTAATTTGTCAAATTGAGCATCAGACTTTTATACAGAAGAAAATGGGGAAGTTAGGTGACACACCGGCAAGATAACAAAACATTAATGTAAGTGGGGAAGGACTGGCAAGAACCAACTGGGATCAAAAACAATTCCACCTGAGGTCAGCTTAAACTTAGGAGCCAGGGGCAAGGGCTTCTTGCCCTTGTCATAGTCCATCTTCCCCTAGGCCATTGTAACTCAGCTAGCTATAGTTCTAACTATCTAGTCTGGTTCCTTCTCAGGTCGCAAACTTCCTTATTCCTAGGTAGTGGTGAATTCCTGTGTAGGGCAGTGACTTAGCTATACATGCTCAAGATTGGATCAAGGGCTGCCTAAAATCTAACTTGGAGGATTCTTTGTACAGGATGCCACAATTCCAGGAGACTAAGTTTCCCTGAGCTTTTGCCTTAGGACTGTGTTCAGACTTTTCAGTCTGTCACACAGGTTGCTACTGGAGTGGATGTAGCACCCTATCCTATTCCCCCTCCCCTGCTTACCTACCCACCCACTTCTGCTTCCCTGTCCTGGCATCAAGCTTTCACAGCACCAAGGACCTCTTCTCCCATTGATGTCCTACAAGGCCATTCTCTGCTACATATGTGGCTAGAGCCATGGGTCCATCCATGTGTACTCTTTGGTTGGTGGTTTAGTCCCTGAGAGCTCTGGGAGTACTGGTTAGTTCCTCCTATGGAGCTGTAAAACCCTTCAGTTCCTTTAGCACTTTCTTTAGCACCTCCATTGGGGACACCGTGGTCAGTCCAATGGTTGGCTGCAAGCATTCACCTCTATTTGTCAGACACTGACAGAGCTTCTGAGGAGACAGCTATATCAGGCTCCTGTCAGCAAGAACTTGTTGGCATCTACAACAGTGTCTAGGTTTGGTAACTTTATATGGGAAGGATCCCCAGGTGAGGAAGTCTCTGGATGGCCTTTCCTTCAGTATCTGCTCTACACTGTGTCTCTGTATCTCCTCCCATGGGCATTTGTTCCCCCTTCTAAGAAGCACTAAAGTATCCACACTTTGGTCTTCCTTCTTGAGCTTCATGTGGTCTGTGAATTGTATCCTGGATATTCTGAACATTTGGGCTAATATCCACTTATCAGTGAGTGTATGCCATGTGTGTTCTTTTGTGATTAGGTTACCTCACTCAGGAATATATTTTCATGTTCCATCCTTGCCAGTATCTGCTGTCATCTGAGTTTTTCTCCTTAACCATTCTGACTGGTATAAGGTACAATCTCAGGGATGTTTTGATTTCTATTTCCCTGATAACTAAGGATGTTGAACATTTTTTTAGGTGTTTCTCAATCATTTTATATTCCTCAGTTGAGAAATCTTTGTTTAGTTCTGTACCCCATTTTTAATAGGATTATTTGGAAAGGTGTCCCATGCTCATGGATTGGCAGGATTAATATAGTAAAAATGGCCATCTTGCCAAAAGCAATCTACAGACTCAATGCCATCCCCATCAAAATTCCAACTCAGTTCTTCAGAGAATTAGGAAGAGCAATTTGAAAACTCATCTAGATTAACAAAAAAACCAGCAGAGAGAAAAATATTCTCAACAATAAAAGAAACTCTGATGGAATCATCATCCCTGACCTCAAGCTGTACTACAGAGCAAAAGTGATTTATAAAAAAACAACTGCATGATACTGGTACAGTGACAGGCAGGTAGATTAAATAGAATTGAAGACTCAGAAATGAACCCACACACTTATGGTCACTTGATCTTTGACAAAGGAGCTAAAGCCATGAAGTGGAAAAAAGACTGCATTTTCAACAAATGGTGCTGGTTCAACTGGAGGTCAGCATGTAGAAGAATGTGAATTGATCCATTCTTATCTCCTTGTACAAAGCTCAAGTCCAAGTGTATCAATGACCTCCACATAAAACCAGATACACTGAAACTAATAGAAGAGAAAGTGGGCAAGATCCTGGAACATATGGGCATTGGGGAAATTTTCCTGAACAGAACACCAATGGCTTCTGCTCTAAGACCAAGAATTGACAAATGGGACCTCATAAAATGGCAAAGCTTCTATAAGGCAAAGGACACTGTCAATTGGACAAACCAGCAACCAACGGATTGGGAAAATGTCTTTACCAACCCTACATCAGATAGAGGTCTAATACCTAATGTATACAAAGATTATTGTTAGTTCTTAAAGCTACAAGATAATTAAGTACTCTGTATTATCTGAAGATGTGAAAGACTTTTTGTGAAGTGTGTGTGTGTGTATTTTAATATTTAGTAGTAAGTAGTCAACATAAAAGTGAATTTATCTATTTATTTCAAGATTCACAAATGGATACCTTATCAAAAGTTTTGTATTCTGAGTGATGATGGCATACTCCTTTAATCCCAATATTTGGAGGCAGAGGTACATAGAGCTCTGTGAGTTTGAGGCCAGCCTGGTCTACAGGGTTAGTTTCACAGTTCCATGCCAGCAAGGACTACACAAAGAAACCCTGTCTCAAAACAACAAACAAATAAGAAAAACAAGAAAGCAAACGCTTACATTAAATTGGAGTATAATATAGTATCATAAAGGGGATATTGTAGAATGATTAATTGTGAAGGGATGAGAAGTCAGGACAGGGGCAGAATTAACTCTAAACAATGTCCTTGTCAAAAGTCAGTCAGAAACTTATTGTTGTATAAGCTAAAAACATAGATTTAAATTTTTTTTTTACAGATAAATGTACATTTTTATTAGATATTTTCTTAATTTACATTTCAAATGCTATCCTGAAAGTTCCCTGCCCCCTCCTCCCACCCTGTTCCCCTGCCCACCCACTCCCACTTCTTGGCCCTGGCATTCCCCTGTATTGGGGTATATAAAGATTGCAATACCAAGGGGCCTCTCCTCCCAATGATGACCAACTAGGCCATCTTCTGCTACATGTGGAGCTAGAGACACAAGTTCTGGGGGTTCTGGTTAGTTCATATTGTCTTCTAGGGTTGCAGACCCCTTCAGCTCCTGGGGTTCTATCTCTAGCTTCTTTATTATGGGCCCTGTGTTCCATCATATAGATGACTGTGAGCATCTACTTCTTTATGAGACAGCTATATCAGGGTCCCTTAAGTAGACACTAGCTGTCCTATGTAATAGTGCCTGAGTTTAGTGACTGATTTTGGCATGGATCCCCCCTGGTGGAGTAGTCTCTGTATGGTCCATCCTTTTGTCTTATCTCTAAACTTTGTCTCTGTAACTCCTTTCATGGGTATTTTGTTTCCTATTCAAAGGAGGAATGAAGTATCCACGCCCTGGTCTTCCTTCTTGATTTTCTTGTATTTTGCAAATTGTATCTTGGGTATTCTAAGTTTCTGGGCTAATATCCATTTATCAGTGAGCGCATAACCAATGACTTCTTTTGTGATTGGGTTACCTCACTAAGGATTATATCCTCCAGATACATCCATTTGCCCAAGAATTTCATAAATTCATTTTTTTAATAGCAGAATAGTACTCCATTGTGTAAATGTACCACATTTTATGTATCCATTCCTCTGTTGAGGGACTGTAGTTACCGTATAACAATGCTCAAATTATACACCATGTGTTACCAAATAAAACCACCACTATCAGGAATCAGTTATCTCTTTTGAAATCACTGGCCAAAGAGCAGCCCTAGACTCCCCAAACACCACAATGCTGCTGTGACTACCATCCATTCCACAAATGGATGGAAAGATCCTTTTGCTGTAGATACCTCATATTTATGTCATTATAAGTATAGTTGAAGCTGGTGCCCAGTGAGAAGTCCCCCTGCCAACTGACTGGGGTTGGTGGTACAGGAAGGGACTATACAATTACTGGGGGAAATAGAAATCGTCAGTCTTACTCAACTGCAAACCCTACAGGCTACCATAAGAATCTGGCTGCAAGTTATATTCATTGGTGCAACAGTGGGTCCAAATGTCATGGTTTTGTTTTGTTTTCTAATTGGATTAGGGCTCACTTCCGGATATGGAACCTACATCTGACACTGTTAATGATACCAAGAACATGAGACTAGATAGGTGATAGGCCCTAAGGAAAAACCTACCTTTATTCTACTATAGGAACATAGCAATGAACTGACTCCTAATGACATATATCTATTGATTAGCGAATCCCTCAATTCTCACCAGAGAGTCTTCTTGCAGTAAATGGTAATTAACACAGAAACTCACACCTGCATAATGTGTAGAGAGTGAGAGACTTTGGAGCAATGACCAGCGACATATTAGGAAGAGACGGTAGATATTCCTAGGGCCAGAGGAGGTAGATGTCTCCAAGGAAAGAGCATTTTCCAGACAAAATAGGATTGATGTGCAATATAAACTCACAGAAACTGACAATATGCACAAGACCTGCACAGGTCCAAAGAGAAGTGGACACAAGCCGTACATCTTAGAAGCTATTCACAATTGATAGCTCCAGGGAGAAGGAAAATCACTTTTCTTCAATGCAGTAATCGTAATGTATCAAACACACTCCAGGGTAGTGTGCAGAGAACACTATGCACAGAACAGCACAAAATGAACTCCATGAGACTGGAAATTTGGTTTATTTGGTTAGTTTAGAAGAAAAAGCTACTTTTTTTTTTTCAGGAAGTTACATTTTCACCAGAGATAGAGACATCTCCTGGAGATAAATGTTTCAACACAATGCAAAGCTTCTAAATTTGTATATATTTAATAACCTAACTTCAGAACTCAGAAAGCAATATGCTAAAATAGAAGACCAGTCCTCAAACATATCAAAATCTTCTTAACAAACTTACGTCTCCATATTATAAGAAAACTTCAGTATAAGACCATGTGTTTCCCTTTTATTGGATGTTTTCTTTATTTACATTTCAAATGTTATCCCCTTTCCAGGACTCCCCTCTGGAAACCCCCTATCCCATCCCTTCTCCCTTGGGTCTATGAAGGTGCTCCTCCACCTACCCACCCACCCCCACCCACGCATCCACTCACCCACGCACTCCTTCCTGCCTTCACGCTCTGCTAGTCCCCTATATTGGGGCATTGAAGACCTTCAGGCCCAAGGGCCACTCTTCCCACTAATGTCCAACAAAGCCATCCTCTGCCACTTATGCAGCTGGAGCAATGAGTCCCTCCATGTGTACGTTTTGGTTGGTGGTCCAGCTTATAATTATGCCTGCTGTGAACATAGTGGAGCATGTGTCCTTATTACATGTTGGAGCATCTTCTGGATATATACTCAGGAGTGGTATAGATGTGTCCTCATGTAGTACTATGTTCAATTTGTTAAGAAACTGGCAGACATATTTAGGTGCTTCTCAGTCATTCTAATTTCCTTGGTTGTGAATTCTCTGTTCAGCTTTGTACCCCATGTTAAATAGGGTTATTTGGCTATCTGAAGTCTAACCTCATGAGTTTTTTGTACATATTGAATATGAGCCCCCTATCAAATGTAGCATTGGTAAAGAAAATTTCTCAATCTGTTGGTTGCTGGTTTGTCCAATTGACAGTGTCCTTTGCCTTATAGAAGCTTTGCCATATTATGAGGTTCCATTTGTCAATTCTTGGTCTTAGAACAGAAGCCATTGGTGTTCTGTTCAGGAAAAATTCCCCAATGCCCATATGTTCCAGGCTCTTGTTCACTTTCTCTTCTATTAGTTTCAGTGTATCTGGTTTTATGTGGAGGTCATTGATACACTTGGACTTGAGCTTTGTACAAGGAGATAAGAATGGATCAATTCACATTCTTCTACATGCTGACCTCCAGTTGAACCAGCACCATTTGTTGAAAATGCAGTCTTTTTTCCACTTCATGGCTTTAGCTCCTTTGTCAAAGATCAAGTGACCATAAGTGTGTGGGTTCATTTCTGGGTCTTCAATTCTATTTAATTGATCTACCTGCCTTTTACTGTACCAATACCATGCAGGGTTTTTTTTTAAAATCACTTTTGCTCTGTAGTACAGCTTGAGGTCAGGGATGATGATTCCACCAGAGTTTCTTTTATTGTTGAGAATATTTTTTCTCTGCTGGGTTTTTTGTTAATCTAGATGAGTTTGCAAATTGCTCTTCCTAATTCTCTGAAGAACTGAGTTGGAATTTTGATGGGGATGGCATTGAGTCTGTAGATTGCTTTTGGCAAGATGGCCATTTTTACTATATTAATCCTGCCAATTCACAAGCATGAGAGGTCTTCTATTTCTTTCTTTAGAGACTTGAAATTTTGTCTTACAGAACTTTCATTTGTTTGGTTAGAGTTACACCAAGATATTACATTGTTTGTGACTGTTGTGAGACATATTATTTCCCTAATTTCTTTCTCAGCCCATTTATTCTTTGAGTAGAGGAAGGCTACTGATTTGTTTGAGTTGATTTTATATCCAGCCACTTTGCTGGAGTTGTTTACCAGGTTTAGGAGTTCTCTGGTGGAACTTTTGGGGTCACTTAAGTATACTAGCATATCATCTGCAAATAGCGATATTTTGACTTCTTCCTTGATAAAACATATCCCTTTGACCTCTTTTTGTTGTCTAATTGCTCTGGCTAGGACTTCCAGTACTAAATTGAAAAGGTAGGGAGAGAGTGGGCAGCCTTGTGTAGACCCTAATTTTAGTGGGATTGCTTCAAATTTCTCTCAATTTAGTTTGATACTGGCTGCTGGTTTGCTGTATATTGCTTTTACTATATTTAGGTATGGGCCTTGAATTCCTGATCTTGCCCAAGATTTATAACATGAAGAGGTGTTGAATTTTGTCAAAAGCTTTCTCAGAATCTAAGAAGATAATTATGTGGTATTTCTTTGATTTTATGTAATGGATTATGTTGATGGATATCTGTATGTTAAACCATCCCTGCAGTCCTGGGATGAAGCCTACTTGATCATGGTGAATAATCATTTTGATGTGTTCTTGGATTCAGATTGTGAGAATTTATTGAGGATTTTTGCATCAATATTCATAAGGAAAATTGGTCTGAAGTTCTCTTTATTTGTTGGGTCTTTGTGTGGTTTTTGTATCAGAGTAACTATGGTTTCATAGAATGAATTAGGCAGTGTTCTTCTGTTTCTATTTTGTGAAATAGTTTGAAGAGTATTGGTATTAGGTCTTTTTTGAAGGTCTTATAGAATTCTGCACTAAATCCCTCTGGTCCTGGGCTTTTCTTTGGTTGGGAGACTATTAATGTCTACTTCTATTTCCTTGGGGTTGTAAGACTGTTTACATGGTTTATCTGATACTAATTTAACTTTGGAATTTGTTATCTGTCTATAAATTTGTCCATTTCATCCAGATTTTTCAGATTTGTTGAGTATAGGTATTTGTAGTAGGATCTGATGATTATTTTAATTTCCTCAGTTTCTGTTGTTATATCTCCTTTTTGATTTCTGATTTTGTTAATTTGGGTACTGTCTCTGTGCTCTCTAGTTAGTCTGGCTAATGGTTTATCTATCTTGCTGATTTTCTCAAAGAACCAGCTCCTAGTTTTGTTGATTCTTTGTAGCTCTTTTTTGTTTCTGCTTGGTTGATTTTAGACCTGAGTTTGCTTATTTCTGGCCTTTGTTCTAGAGCTTTCAGGTGTGCTGTTAAGCTGCTAGTGTTTGCTCTGTCCAGTTTCTTTTTGGAGGCACTCAGAGTTATGAGTTTCTTTCTTATCACTGCTTTCATTGTGTCCCATAAGTTTGGGTATGTTGTGCCTTCATTTTCATTAAATTCTAAAAAGCCTTTAATTTCTTTATTTACTTCTTCCTTGACCAAGCTATCATTGAGTAGGGCATTGTTCAGCTTCCATGTGTATGTGGGCTTTCTGCTGTTTTTGTTGCTATTGAGGACCAGTCTTACTCGTGGTGATCTGATAGGATGCATGGGATTATTTCAATCTGCTTGTATCTGTTGAGGCCTGTTTTGTGACTGATTATATGATCCATTTTAGAGAAAGTGCTATGAGGTACTGAGATGAGGTACTGAGAAAAAGGTATATTCTTTTGTTTTAGGATGAAATGTTCTATAGATATCTGTTAAATCGATTTGGTCCATAACTTCTGTTAGTTTCACTGTGTCTCAGTTTACTTCCTGTTTCCATGATCTGTCAATTGCTGAGAATGGGATGTTGAAAACTTCCACTATCATTGTGTGAAGTACAATGTGTGCTCCAAGATTTAGTAAAGTTATTTTATGAATGTGGGTGCCCTTGCATTTGGAGCATAGATCTTCAGAACTGAGAGTTCCTCACGGTACATTTTTCCTTTGATGAGAATGAAATATCCTTTCTTATCTCTTTTGATAAGATTTGGTTGAAAGTCAATTTTATTCCACATTAGAATGGCTACTCCAGCTTGTTTTTTGGGACCATTTGCATGGAAAATTGTTTTCCAGCCCTTTACTCTGAGGTAGTGTCTGTCTTTGGCAATGAGGTACATTTCCTGTATACAGCAAAATGCTGGATACTGTTTATGTACCCAATCTAAAAGTCTATGTCTTTTTATTGAGGATTTTCATCCATTGATGTTAAGAGACATTAAGTAATAGTGATTGTTGCTTCCTGTTATATTTGTTGTTATAGCTAGAATTATGTTTGTATGGCTATCTTCTTCTGTGTTTGTTGAACGAAGATTACATTCTTGCTTTTTCTATGTGTAGTTTTCCTCCTTGTGTTGGAATTTTCCATGTATTGTCCTTTGTGGAGCTGGATTTGTAGAAAGGTAATGTGTAAATTTGTTTTGGTCATGGAATATCTTGGTTTTTCCATCTATGGTAATTGAGAATTTTGCTGGGTATAGTAGCCTGGGCTAGCATTTGTGTTCTCGAAGGGCCTGTATGACATCTGCCCAGGATCTTAGAGTTTTCATAGTCTCTAATGAGAAATCTGGTGTAATTCTGATATGTTTTCCTTTATATGTTACTTGACCTTATTCCCTTACTTCTTTTACTATTCTTTCTTTGTTTAAACATTGGTGTTTTGACTATTATGTGAAGAGATGAATTTCTTTTCTGATCCAATCTATTTAGAGTTCTGTAGGCTTCTTGTATGTTATGGACATCTCTTTCTTTAGGTTAGGGAAGTTTCTTTCTATAATTTTGTTGAAGATATTTACTGACCCTTTAAGTTGGGAATCTTTGCTCTCTTCTATACCTATTATCCTTAGGTTTGGTCTTCTCATTGTGTCCTGGATTTACTGGATGTTTTGAGTTAGGAGCTTTTTACACTTTGCATTTTCTTTTACTGTTGTGTCAATGTTTTCTATGGTATCTTCTGCATCTGAGATTCTTTCTTCTATCTCTTGCATTCTGTTGGTGATGTTTGCATCTATGACTCCTGATCTCTTTCCTAGGTTTTCTAATTCCAGGGTTATCTCCCTTTGTGATTTCTTTATTGTTTGTATTTCCATTTTTAGATCTCAGATGGTTTTGTTCATTTTCTTCACCTGTTTGATTGTATTTTTCTGTAATTCTTTAAGGGATTTTTGTGTTTCCTCTTTAAGGGCTTCTAGATGTCTGTTTCTTCCTGTATTTCTTTTAGGGAGTTATTCATGTCCTTCTTAAATTCCTGTATCATCATCATGAGATGTGATTTTAAGTCACAGTCTTGCTTTTCCGGTGTGTTAGGTTATCCAGGGCTCAGTGTGATGGGAGATCTTGATTCTGATGATGCCCAGTAGCCTTGGTTTCTGTTGCTTATGTTCTTGCCCTTGCCTCCTGCCATCTGGTTATCCTTGGTTTTAGCTGTTCTTGTTGAATTTGACTGTGGCTTGTCTTTACTGCAAGCCTGAGTGTCAGTGCTTCTGGGAGACCAGATCTCTCTGGCAGGATTTTGGGTATGGAGAGCTATTGCACAGGATCAGCTCCAGGTGCTGTGGCACAGGATCAGTTCTGGGAGCAGACAGAAAACCCAACCATGTGATTTCTAATCCACTAACTTCGTCTTTAATCCATACTGGCTTTTAAACAAATATTCTTTTATTTATTCACCTGTATTTGCGGGGGGGGGGTTGTTTTTCTAATATTGAGTAACTTAAGATTATTATTCTCTCCATAAACATCCAAAGTCCTTTCTTGTGTCTGCACTACTCCTCAGAGCCTATCTCCTGCTATCCAGTTTTGATTGCTGGGCTCCAGCTATCTTGATTTTTAGTTAGTACATAGGTGTGCTCCTTCAGATTGTCAGGTGCAAAAGAACCCCTGGACCCCTGGAATCTCTCTCATATCTACATTAAAATTCTTTTCAACCATACTTTGGAGTGGTCATGCCTACATTTCATTCATAACTATCATTCAATTTATTGCTATAACACCTTCAGGACTTGTCAGTGGGGCCCTCAACTGAATAGCAATCAGAGAAATTCATCCAAGCATAATAAAATGTAGAAATAAGAGAACTTCCCTGGGAAGGTTTATGTAGCAGGATTTTTCCTGTCCAATTAATTTAAATATTAATGCAACAAGGAACCTGTGGTTGAACAGAGAAAAGGGAGGTGGAGCTAAAAGTTGGAAAGACAGGGATTGAAATGGGAGAAAAGGAGGAAAAAGAGGGAGGACAAACAAGATGATTCAGATTTCATGTGACTCTAAATGGCCACAGGTAGCTATGATATCATATAGTGATGGAATAATTGGGAGAGCTTGTCTAATCTAGGTGGGCAGCTTGTATCATTACCAATTGGCTCTGAAATTATTGTGTGGGCATCTCGTGAATTGAGAGTTTATTGATATATAAATCTGACTGATTATAAGCTTATACAGCTTTGATTTTACCAGGTTACTGGGTATTGTGACAGCTAACCGCGATGTAGGCAGTCATTGCATGGGTCTGACTTGGCAATGACCCGCCAAGGGAACTTAGTGAGTTGAGTGGAGAAGTTTTGGGTGCTCCAGGCCAGAGAGTCTACCAAGATGAGAATACCTGGCTGGTACAATGTGGCCCACTGGCACCCAACATAGCACGGGAACTTGCCATTCTTTTTAATATTTCCCACAACAGGTGTATATTAGAATAACTGAGTGTATTCAAGGAGATCGTATTTGTGAAAGGACACTTTTAAAGTTGAAATCAGGATATCTTGGAACAGCAGTCCTAGATTAATAATGTAGGTGGCACCATACCACAGTTGAAATATCAGCATTTATGGATCTTTGCAGAGGAGTGTTCTGAATAAAATTCTGAGAATTTGGGCAAGGTTATTGTGCCGGCAGTGTTTGCTACTGTCAAGAACTTGAATCAATCCCTAGTTGAAAGAGTGGTTGCCAAGCACAGGAGACCCTGTGTTTGATCCCCAGCACTGCATAGAACTGGACATGGTAACAAATATCCATGATCCTAGTATGGGGAAGGGAGATGGAAGTAGGGGACTCAGAAGCTCAAGGTCATTCTCACCTGCATATTAAATAAAGAACAGCCTGGTCTACCATGGTGGTTTGGATAGGCTTGGCCTAGGGAGTGGCATTGTTTGGAGGTGTAGCCTTGTTGGAGTAGTTGTGACCTTGTTGGAAGTAGTGTGTCGCTGTGAGCTAGAAGCCAGTCTTCTCCCAGCAGTCTTCAGATGAAGATGTAGAACTCTAAGTTCCACCTGCATCATGCCTGCCTAGATGTTGCCATATTCCCACTTTGATGATTCTGGACTAAGCCTCCAAACCTGTAATCTAGCCCCAATTACATGTTGTCCTTGTAAGAGTTGCCTTGGTCATAGTGTCTGTTCACAGCAATAAAACTCTAACTAAGACATGTACATAAGACCCTATCTAATAAAGACCCTATCTAATAAAGACCCTATCTAATAAAGACCCTATCTAATAAAGCAACTTTGGGCTTCATTTCCATTTTTCTTAGAGTTGAAACAAGCCACTCTATTTTTACTGAACCTCTACCTACAACTATCCTTGACCATTATGTACAAAATATCAGCATGAGCACCTCCTACCTGAGTACTTCCTGTTGGCCTCACATACTCTATTTTTATATGTAATATATGTGTGAAACTACTTTCACCCTTTTCTCTGCTATCACTTACATGGTTTTCCACTTTGTGCTAATGATCAATTTTATCTGAACATGAACTTCAATGTTTCTCATTTTGTGCTATCAGTCTGAGCTTTCTCTGTCATTTGCAAAAGATATGAAACAAAAGACATGAAAGTCTCTCCTTATGTTCTATTAATTATATAATTATTTTTCTTCAAAAATAAATTTTTAGTTTGTTCTTTTAAACACTTAGAGCCAACTGTCATGCTTTTTATGATGTCCACTGCACTGGTTCTGTAGCTCCTATCAGCCAGTTTACCATCAGCATAATTTGAGCTGGTAGCTCAGCCAGAGAGGTTTAAATTTCAAAGTATATTCATTTCAGGTTAATCATACATGCTACAAGATATAACACAAATTTGTACTAATACTTAAAGATGTAAGCAAAAAATATAGATGCCACATTTTATTCTGAAAAAGTCCTCATGTTTTAATAAAAGCATTCAAAAACATCATTTTTCTCACAAAGCACTTTTGGCTGTGATGCCACGTGGATTCTGAACACTGGCTGTGGAAACTACTTTCTCAGAGAAGCATTTCACTTTGTGATGTACTCACAGTCATTTTTCATTTTCACACTCAGTTACACAGAGAGAATATATTCATGTTATCATAGGCTATTCTTCAGCAAGCCATAAACATAAATCTAAAAATTGCAGGTTGATTTATAATATGCAACCCAGACTGACCATATCTATCTTGCTAAAAGGCACTAAGAAGTAGGCTCTCTCCACTGTCTTCCCTTGCAAACACCATCAACTTGATTTACGGGGTGGTAGGGCTAAGGGGTCAATGTCCCTGAGTTGAAGTGAACTAAGTCCCAGTTGGTTTGTTCCACAGCACAGTAAGTCTCTATTTATTCATTTGAAACCATACATGTATACCATATCACAAAATGTATACAAAACGAGATAACTGAATGGCACATAATAAATATGGCACATATTTTACATATTAAGACAAGAGCTCTTTATTCTCTGAAATATTACTTATAAAACTTTTGTTAATAAAATTTTTTTCACTATAGCAATTGAATATGTCTCATTTGAATGTGTCACATTGGCTTAGTACTTTATGATGTAATGTATTAATTGATTAAACAATTTTATTTTACTTAGATTAACAAATAAACTTCTGCCTTTCAAGATAATAAAAATGGGATGTAATTTTATTTTTTAAAAAAAGTATGTGTGTGTGTGTGTGTGTGTGTGTGTGTGTGTGTTGTTTGTGTGTGTGTGCACATGCTCATGCTTCTGGAAGTCAGAGGGCACCATTCAGGAATCTGTTTTCTTCATAAATTACAGAAGTTGAATTCATAGTGTTGCTTGTGCAACAGGGACAGCTTTCACCAGCAGAGCCATTTCAGCATTAAATGAAAATTTTACATTTTTTGAAAGGTTTGAAAAGTCACTGAAACTTCTTATATGAAAGATCCCAGCTTAAATATTTGTGTTCAAATCTTTCATATATGTGAATGCAAGAGTTTTCATCAATAACAAAATGTATTTCATTATTATGCATGATACCCTCATTATCAGGCAGGCATTTCTATACAGTTGCCTTCAGAGTAATTTTCCCATACACTGAGATTCTTAAGAAAAGCTCTTGCTTTCTTATTTATGAACTTTACAATGAAGTCAGATTAAACTATCTACTTTCTTTAACAAATATACTAAGTCACAATCTTCTAGCAGCTATAAGTATTTATCTCTCTAATTTTTCTAGATTTATTTATTTTTTTATGTGTATGTGTGGCTGTAGATATGTGTACATGAGTAATGGTGAGCTTTGAGGCCAGAGGAATTTGTTGCTCTGGAGCTTGAGCTACCAGAAGTTTGTGAGTGGCCTAATATTAGTACAAGGGACCAAACACAGGTCCTCTGCAAGAGGACTGTGTACTCTAAGCTGCTGTGATATTTCACAGCTTCTGTTTATCTCTAGTTTAAGGAGTTCAAATATATGAGGGTTGAGGTTCTGTGATGGTGAGTGTGTGTGTGTGTGTGTGCGCGCGTGCGCATGCATGTATGGGGAGCTTCTGTAAGGGTGAGTATGTGTGAGGATGGAGGTATGTGTGGGGATAGGTATGTGCTGGGGTATGTAGGAGAGGGCAGTATATGTGTAAGGCTCTGTATGGGTAGGTATATGTATGAGATTAGGTATGTGTGGAGTTCTGTGGGGGTGATTATGGATGGGGTGGGTATATGAGAGGGTATGGATGTGAGTGGGTATGTGTGTGTGGTTTTGTTTTTTCCATTTATTATATCATAAACTCATAGAAAATGGGTTCCACCAGATCATAACTCATAGAAAATGAGTTCTAATTGACTCGCAGACCTCTTACTTCAATTATACTGTGATATCTGCTTCTCTGGTTTTTTTTTTCTGATTCATCTTACATCAGGAAGCTATTTCATCTCTTAGTGCATGTAACATGCTCAGGTTTCAGATTAATTTGAGCAAAAATCTTACCCTCCTTTATTTTGAACAGTTCTATCAGCATCTATACACTATAGACTCCAAGTATGCTGTGGGAAGACTGTGGCTATCTCTTTCTAAACATACTCATCTCCTGGTTCCCATCACATCTCTCTTCTGTGGATACATGTGGACATGTATGGCCTATCACATCTCTCTCTTCTGGTGGACACATGTGGGCATGTATGGCCTAAAGAGCATCTATCATTTATCAGCTCTCTCTCTCTCTCTCTCTCTCTCTCTCTCTCTGTCTCTCTGTCTCTCTCTCTCTCTCTCTCTCTGTCTCTCTCTCTCTCCTTTTTAAAGAGTTGCTCAAAGGTGGTGCAACATGAAAACATGAAACATCTCTCACTGAAAGAGAGGTGCCCTTGATCTTGATTTACAAAACAACCCAAACTATATGTCTCATTCTTAGAGAAAATTGTAGCCATATTCAAGTTCAACAACTCTCTTACATACCCTATTTTACAATAATATAGCTTATACAAAACATACTTAATCATTTCTCATGACCTAAAAACATATCCTATAATTTAAGACAATGTAATCTATGAATTAATTGTACTAGACAAAGAGTACATTATGTAAGCACATGCACCCATTACTATTTCTAGACACACACACACACACAAAGGCAAATAAGTAAATGCCTGGGAGAGCTACTGCCAGTCTCAGCCAGGAAAGAGCCTTCTGCATCCTTTCCTCTGTAAGATGTGTCTTTACTGTTATCCATGGCCATATCGACTGCATATATTTTGCAGCATATATTAATAAAGGTTTTTTTCTCTCTTATTTATTTTTATTGGATATTTTCTTTATTTACATTTCAAATGTTATCCCCTTTCCCAGTTCCCCCTACCCCATCCTTCCTCCCCCTGCCTCTATGAGGGTGCCCTCCACCCACCCACCTACCCACACCCACCTCCCTACCCTCACATTCCCTTACACTGGGCCATCAAGCCTTCACAGAACCAAGGGCCTCTTCTTCCATTGATGCCCAACAAGGCCATTCTCTGCTATTCTGTCTTATTTCTGATTATAAAATAGTACAGTAATTAGATTTAGGATATCTTCTAATGTGAAGGACCACGCCTGGATTGGAGAGTGGATGCTGAGGAATGGGGTGTTTGGGAGTGGGGAAAGAATGACTCAAAGTGCTCTGTTCCTGCTGGCTCTCTAGCAATTCAACAAGATAGCTCAGTTCCTATTCAAAAAGTCCAGTCCTTTATTTGCATATCAATTCAATTGTCAACCAAGTTTCCCTTTTGATTATCCCATGGATCAGGATTTTATAACTTTAGCCCCTTGATTCTTAGAAAGGACAGCAAGTCCATTTTTTTCAACTTTTATTAGATATTTTCTTCATTTACATTTCAAGTGTTATCCAGAAAGTTCCCTATACCCTCCCCCCTCCCGGCCCTGCTCCCCTACCCATCCGCTCCCAATTCTTGGCCCTGGCGTCCCCCTGTATTGGGGCATATAAAGTCTGCATGACCAAGGGGCCTATCTTCCCACTGATGACCAACTAGGCCATCCTCTTCTATATATGCAGCTAGAGACATGAGCTCAGGGGGTACTAGTTAGTTCATGGTTATTCTTCCACCTAGAGGGTTGAAGACCCCTTCAGCTCCTTGGGTACTTTCTCTAGCTCCTTCTTCCTTGGGAACCCTGTGTTCCATCTAATAGCTGACTGTGAGCTTCCACCTCCATGTTTNTGTCCAATTTTCTGAGGAACCGCCAGACTGATTTCCAGAGTGGTTGAACCAGCTTGCATTCCCACCAACAATGGAGGAGTGTTCCCCTTTCTCCACATCCACGCCAGCATCTGTTGTCACCTGAATTTTTGATCTTAGCCATTCTTACTGGTGTGAGGTGGAATCTCAGAGTTGTTTTGATCTGCATTTCCCTGATGATTAAGGATGTTCAACATTTTTTCAAGTGCTTCTCAGCCATTCGGGATTCTTCAGTTGAGAATTCTTTGTTTAACTCTGTGCCCCACTTTTTAATGGGGATATTTGATTTTCTGGTGTCCACCTTCTTGAGTTCTTTATATATATTGGATATCAGTCCCCTATCTGATTTAGGATTGGTAAAGATCCTTTCTGAATTCAAAGATCTGCCTGCCTTTATAAGCACAGACAATAAGCTAGCTGGGTGGGATCTCCTTCTGTGATTGCCATTCCCTACATCTCTTTATTTCCTTCCTTAATATCTTTCTAACAAAGCTACCCATAGTGCAGTTGTCCCTGTTTTTTTAGGTCCATAAAGCCCCTCATACAATCCATATTGCATCCTTATATTTTGTGGAGTTGAAAAATTGTACATTCTTGAACTCATGTTTTTAGAGTTCTTCCCTGCAGACTTCAGGTCTGTCTTGAAGATTACAGCATTTACCATTTTGCTAAGGACATTAGACACACACTTGACTCCCAAACTCATGCTGCTATTTATCACAGAGTCATTAACCTTGGAAGGGAGAACATTCCCCAATAAGCTTTTCAGGGAGAATATTACCAGGGGAGAGGTATAAAGCAAATTATGTACATTATCATACAAACAAGCTTCATGCCTAGAAACAGGCCTGTGCCCTGTTGTTTCTGCACCAGGGATGTGAACTGTGTCCCAGCATCCATTCTGCATGGTCATGCAGGACTTGGTGTTCTAACTCTCAGATCATTCTGTTCTCTCTCTGATGCTTACAAGTTAAAGAATACTTTATTTAACTGGATATCTCAAGTGTTGGTTCTGCTCATTATGATCCTTTTTATGTGATTCAACACTTCAGACCAGTTCATATTTCATTATTCAATGTTTCCATATTATTTTGGATATAAAGGGCACACCATAGTTGCCTATGGCCCTGGATTTTGTTGCTATGATAAACACCATAACCAAAATCATGCTGGGGAGTTTAATTCAACATATAGGTGGCTTTATGCCAATAACAGGTAGGGCTGGAGCTGAAGAGTGTACTCAGAAGAAGGAACTAAATCAGAAATCATAGAAGAAAGCTACTTATTGGCTTGCTAATTCCAGCTTGCTCAGATACCTCTCTTATATAGCCAAGGATCATCTGTCCAAGAAGGAAAACACCCCAAGTAGATTGGACCTCCCTATATCAATTAGCAGCCAAGAAAATGTCTCAAAGACATGCCCATAGGCTAATCTGAGTCTGAGGGAAGCAATACTTAACTGAGGGTCCATCTTCACATATATATCTAGTTGGAAATTGAGATTAGCCATCACACATTAAAATATTATTTCCTATAAAAAGTCCCTTTGAGGTATTTTCCCATTTTTCTTTACTTCCATGTTTAGCATATTCATTTATTTTATGAAAACAATGTTTTGATTTATTTCTCATGACATTTTTCCTGATTATTCTATTTTTAAGCATACTCAGCCTGTAGGCTATAAGTCAACATTATAAGTATGCATTTCAGGTTTCATCCTACACAGTGTTGCAAAGCTCTACTCTCATTTCTTAAGCTTGAGCATAAGAGTTAACATCGAATGTTCCCAAATATTTGGTACGTACAAAAACACATGTCATGAGAGATGAGGCAGCCAAGTTTCACTCACGCACATCACCTGGTTTTGTTGTCATAAAGAGATAGTCTTGTGTGTGATTTGAAAGAGCTTAGATTCTCAGATCAGAAAATCTGAGTTCAAAAACCCATTCTACCTCCTATTAGATGCATGACCTGGGAAATTGCTCTACTTGGTCCTGGACTATGTGAACACATTTCTGGAATGGAAAGGAGAATAATCTCTATTTCTCAGGCTTGCTATAGTCTATGGTGGATGAGTTATGCTCTTATCAACTCATACCTAGAGTCACATTTTCACCAAATATGCTATTTTTTAAAATCCTTATACAGTATCAACTTTCTATCTTTTCATTCATTAATTCATCAACTCTTATTCTTTCATTCATTTGCTGCTGACTTCAATTCAGGAACTCACATCATTTGTCCTTTTTATCCTTGGCTTTGTCACAGGGTACATTGTGATTTAAGTTCCCAGGCAACAAGAGCAAGTTAGACTGTTGCTAAGTTCTGCTTTCCCCAGCTAAAGCAAATATCACCACTCTTTTTTATTTTGGAAATAGGCCTCCATTGTGATATAGGGCTAGAAAATGGATGCATTGAGTTTCCCTCCCAATTACGATGGGTTTGTCCATGTAGCTGCAGGGTCTGAAGCCTGATTGTGAACATTTCCCTGTAATCCTGCCAAATAGTTCATTCTATCAGGTTGTCACCTTCATGCACCCTTCCTATCCTTTAGCACACCAGATCATATTGAAACCTTGGAGAAATTGTAGTACATTAAAAGCTTTCTGTAGCTTTGACCAGTTTACCTTGTTTCTGCAGTTTTAGAGATATCTTACTGAGAAACTGCTTCAGGCAAAGAACCTTGGCTGCCTACACAAGACCTCGGTGGTCAAGTACATTGTTTTTAGATCAATCATTTGATTTCAAGTTTAACAGCCAAGGATATTTATTTTGGCAATGTCAGAGAAGACATGGAAAGTTCTGAATTGCACCTTTCCTCCATGTCCACACCTTTCCTTGACCATAATGCCAAGGGCAAACTTTTAGCAACACTGTCTAGAGAGGATTGAAAACCTTGATTGGTGATAGACTTAATAGTAATAATAGTATTTATCTTTGTGTTTCCACAACTTATATTCAATTCTAAAGTTCTGCATTAAATAAATAAATAAATAAATAAATAAATAAATAAATAAATGCAAGCTTATCTAAGTGGTAGTGATACATTCCATTAATCCCAGAACTTAAGATGCAGAGGCAGGCATATCACTGAATTTTTGTCCAGCCTAGTCTGCTGAATGAATTCTAGGATAGCTAAGGCTACACAGAGAAACCCAGTTTCAAAAAACCATAAAATAAATGAATAAATAAATAAAATTAAGCTTTGCATAATCAAAACTTCCAGTAAATAGTTTTCTGCCCAATGCTGCCCCCACAGGAGTACCTGGGATTAGAATTTCTTAATATTAAGCAATGATTTTGTGCTTTGTTCCTTTAGTAAACTGTATTAAATTGTGGAAGAAGTAAGCAAGCTTTATTTGGTATGCTTTTCTTTCCTGATTATTTTTTTTTCTTTCCTAATCATAGCTTTTAAATTGTTAAGAGAATAAGAAGCTAACTCATTGTTAGCTTACAGGTGATTCCACTAGACTTTTCTCTGGGTCCTACCAAAGGCTTAAGTCATCACCTGCCACAGTGACCAGGTGTGCCAAGTATAGGCTGCATAACATTCTCTCTCTCTCTCTCTCAGTGCTTACTGACAGATGCTCCCAGGCACTAAATCACTAACCAAAAAAAGACACATGGTGGGACTCATGGATACAGCTGCATATGTAGCCCATCCTCAATGAAAAGAGAGGCCCTTGGTCCTGTGAAGGCTCTATACCCCAGTATAGGGGAATGCCAGGGCCAGGAAGCGGGAGTGAGTGGGTTAGTCAGCAGGGGAATGGGGAAGGGAGCAGGGGTAGGAGGTTTTCAGAGGGGAAACCAGAAAAGGGAACAACATTTGAAATGTAAATAAAGTAAATATCTAATAAAAAGTTATTTTCTCCTAAAAAGCATTTTAAGCAAAAAATAACATTTAAATCTTCCAGTGCATTCTAATGTGACAGAAACTTCATTTAAACATCTCAAACCCTGAAAATTCAAAATGGATCTTCTCCCTGAACCCAGTAGAGGCCTCTAAGGGATCCAGAGTGTGCTCCACACCGCAGGACCTTGGGATTGGATCATTAAGCCTACTGGGATCCTAGAATTTACATTCAATACATTTTTTGTTATAAGATGGTCATGAGACAATGAGGCTAAAGACGGAAAGAGTTCAGTTATGGAAAAGAACTATTTTTACCACTATTTAACCTGAATTCTTTACACTATAACATTTTAATTGATAAACATGCTTTGAATGCTCACCCTGGGAATTCAAGGATGAGTAGCAATCATGTCTATGGTTTTTGAAAGATGTACAGTCTAATATAGGAAACTGATGTTTGTTTTAAATGATATCGTGGTACTTTTGCTGTTTTCTAAAGGAATAACTCCTCGGTGGTAGCTTGAGTCAAACCAGTGATCATTAATTATCACACAAAGGATTTCAGTAGAAGACGCCTGGAGGTAGTAGAACTTAAGTGGACTCTTCCTCCTTCTTAAACCCCTGCAATCTTTTTTCGCCTAGAGAAACCTACTTCAGATTTCTGACCATCAGGACTATAAGACAAACACAGCTATGCTCTTTTGCATCACGTTCATTGTTACAGTCATAGTGAGACACAACTATAGAAGTTACTTAGCAATTCTCATTTATACCGGAGTTGTTCTCAGAGTTTAGACAAACCCTTGGCCAGACTAACTAGAGGACACAGGGATAGCATCCAAATTAACAAAATCAGAAAGGAAAATGGAGACATAACAACAGATCCTGAGGAAATTCAAAACACCATCAGATCCTTCTACAAAAGGTTATATTCTAAAAAATTGGAAAATCTAGAGGAAATGGATAACTTCCTAGACAGATACCAAGTTCCAAAGTTAAACCAGGATCAGATTAATGACCTAAACAGCCCTATATCTCCTAAAGAAATAGAGGCAGTCATTAATAGTCTCCCAACCAAAAAAAGCCCAGGACCAGATGGGTTTAGTGCAGAGTTCTATCAGACCTTCAAAGAAGACCTAGTTCCAGTTCTTCTCAAACTATTCAACAAAATAGAATCTGAAGGTACATTACCCAATTCATTTTATGAAGCCACGATTACTCTGATACCTAAATCCCATAAAGACACAACAAAGATAGAGAACTTCAGACCAATTTCCCTCATGAATATCGATGCAAAAATACTCAACAAAATTCTCGCCAACCGAATCCAAGAACACATCAAAATGATCATCCATCATGACCAAGTAGGCTTCATCCCAGGAATGCAGGGATAGTTTAATATACGGAAATCCTCAATGACCTTTCTCTATACAAAGGATGAACTGGCTGAGAAAGAGATCAGGGAAACATCACCCTTCCATAACTGAACTCTTTCCGTCTTTAGCCTCATTGTCTCATGACCATCTTATAACAAAAAATGTATTGAATGTAAATTCTAGGATCCCAGTAGGCTTAATGATCCAATCCCAAGGTCCTGCGGTGTGGAGCACACTCTGGATCCCTTAGAGGCCTCTACTGGGTTCAGGGAGAAGATCCATTTTGAATTTTCAGGGTTTGAGATGTTTAAATGAAGTTTCTGTCACATTAGAATGCACTGGAAGATTTAAATGTTATTTTTTGCTTAAAATGCTTTTTAGGAGAAAATAACTTTTTATTAGAAAGATCAGGAATTCAAGGCCCTTACCTAAACATGATAAAAGCAAATCTACAGCAAACCAGTGGCCAACATCAAACTAAATGGAGAGAAGCTGGAAGCAATCCCACTAAAATCAGGGACCAGACAAGGCTGCCCACTTTCTCCCTACCTATTCAATATAGTACATGAAGTCCTAGCCAGAGCCATTCGACAACAAAAGGAGGTCAAGGGGATACAAATTGGAAAGGAAGAACTCAAATTATCGCTATTTGCAGATGATATGATAGTATATATAAGTGACCCCAAAAACTCCACCAGAGAACTCCTAAACCTGATAAACAGCTTTAGTGCAGTAGCTGGATATAGAATCAACTCAATCAAATAGATGACCTTTCTCTATACAAAGGATGAACTGGCTGAGAAAGAGATCAGGGAAACATCACCCTTCACAATAGTCACTAACAGTATAAAATATCTTGGTGTGACTCTTATGAAGGAAGTGAAAGATTTGTATGACAAGAACTTCAAGTCTCTGAAGAAAGAAATTGAGGAAGATCTCAGAAAATGGAAGGATCTCCCATGCTCATGGATTGGCAGAATCAATGTAGTAAAAATGGCTATCTTGCCAAAAGCTATCTACAGATTCAATGCAATCTCCATCAAAATTCCAACTCAATTCTTCAAGGATCTAGAAAAAGAAAATTAGCAAGTTCATCTGGAATAACAAAAAAAACCTAGACTAGCAAAAATTCTTCTCAATGATAAAAGAACCTCTGGTGGAATCACCATGCCTGACCTCAAGCTGTACGACAGAGCAGTTGTTATAAAAACTGCATGGTACTGGTACAGCAACAGACAGGTAGATCAATAGAAAAGGATCTAAGACCCAGAAATGAATCCACACAGCTATGGTCACCTGATCTTTGACAAGGGAGCTAAAACTATCCAGTGGAGAAAGGACAGCATTTTCAACAAATTGTGCTGGCACAACTGGCGGTTATCATGTAGAAGACTGGGAATCGATCCATTCTTATCTCCTTGTACGAAGGTCAAGTCTAAGTGGTTGAAGGATCTCCACATAAAACCAGAGACACTGAAACTTATAGAGGAGAAAGTGGGGAAAAGCCTCGAAGATATGGGCACTGGGGAAAAATTCCTGAATAGAACAGCAATGGCTTGTGCTGTAAGAGCGAGAATTGACAAGTGGGACCTCATAAAGTTGCAAAGCTTCTGTAAGGCAAAAGATACTGTTAACAAGACAAAAGGGCCACCAACAGATTGGGAAAGGATCTTTACCAATCCTAAATCTGATAGGGGACTGATATCCAATATATATAAAGAACTCAAGAAGCTGGACACCAGAAAATCAAATATCCCCATTAAAAAGTGGGGCACAAAGTTAAACAAAGAATTCTCAACTGAGGAATACTGAATGGCTGAGAAGCATCTGAAAAAATGTTCAACATCCTTAATCATCAGGGAAATGCAAATCACAACAACCCTGAGATTCCACCTCACACCAGTAAGAATGGCTAAGATCAAAAAATCAGGTGACAGCAGATGCTGGCGTGGATGTGGAGAAAGGGGAACACTCCTCCACTGTTGGTGGGACTGCAAGCTTGTTCAACCACTCTGGAAATCAGTCTGGCGGTTCTTCAGAAAATTGGACATATTACTACCGGAAGATCCAGCAATACCTCTACTTGGCATATATCCAGAAGAGGTTCTATCTGGTTATAAGGACACATGTTCCAATATGTTCATAGCACCCTTATTCATAATAGCCAGAAGCTGGAAAGAACCCAGATGTCCCTCAACAGAGGAATGGATACAAAAAATTTGGTACATTTACACAATCGAGTACTTCTTAGCTATTAGAAACAATGAATATATGAAATTCCTAGGCAAATGGATGGATCTGAAGGGTGTCATCCTAAATGAGGTAACCCAATCACAAAAGAACTCACATAACATGTACTCACTGATATGTGGATACTAGCCCAGAAGCCTAGACTACCCAAGATATAATTTACTAAACACATGAATCTCAAGAAGAATGAAGTTCAAAATGTGGTCTCTTCGCCCCTTCCTAGAATTAAGAACAAAGCACACATTGAAGGAGTTACAGAGATCATGTGTGAAGCTGAATCAAAAGGATGGACCAACCAGTGACGGCAGCTGCCAGGGATCCTTCCCATAATCAGCCACCAAAAATAAACACTATTGCATATGCCAGCAAGATAATGCTGAAAGGTACCTGATATAGCTGTCTTGTGGGAGGCTATACCAGTGCCTGGCAAACACGGAAGTGGATGCTCACAGTCAGCTATTAGTTGGAACACAGGACTCCCAAGGAAGGAGCTAGAGAAAGTACTCAAGGATCTGAAAGGGTCTTCAACCCTATAGGTGGAAGAATAACATCAACTAACTAGTTCCCCCTGCGCTCATGTCTCTAGCTGCATATATGGAAGAAGATGGCCTAGTTGGCTATCATTGGGAGGAGAGGCCCCTTGGTCATACAGACTTTATATGCCCCAGTACAGGGGAACGCCAGGGCCATTATGTGGGAGGGGGTGGGTAGGGGAGCAGGGCGGGGATGGGGGAGGGGATGGGGAAATTTCTGGATAACACGTGAAATGTAAATGAAGAAAATATCTAATAAAGAGAAAAAAAAAAAAAAAGAAGTGTTTGCTTATATTTTTCTGCCAGGATCAAGAACAAAAAAGGTTGGTTGTGGAGATGGCTCAGTAGGCACAACTGTGTGTTGTGCAAGCAAGAAGACCTGGGTTTGAATACTCACCTGGTGAAAAGCAGTCATGGCTGTGAGTGCCTGTAATCTCAGTAAAAATGGGGTTGGGGGCCAGGGGCAGAGATAAGCAGATTCCAGGAGCTCACTAGTCAACCAGCCCAGCCAAAATGGCAAGCTTTGGGTCTGCGGAGAGACCCTGTCTCTGAGTAATAAGTCACTAGCTGATAGATGCACTTATTTTCAATCTTAGATTTGTTTATTAACTTGTTTGAAATTGTTCTGTTTTGTTTGTTTGTTTGTTGTTGTTTAGTTGATTGTTTTAAAGATTTATTTCTTTTATTTGTATGGATACTTTGTCTGCATGTACATCCACATACCAGAAGAAGGCATAAGATCCAATAGAGCTACACTTATAGATGGTTGTGAGCCACCATGTGGGAGTTGAACTTGGGACCTCTGGAAGAGCAGCCATGAGCCAACTATTCAACTGTCTGGTATTTCACAACCCCTTTTTATGTGTAAAACATTATCTTCTCTTCCAGGTACTTTTAATCTTTGCACTAAGTATAAAACTATATTAGTATACATGCTTATTTATATAAATGTATTTTCAAAATTGGGACGTGTGGGTTTGCACATTGTGCCTATAGAAGTCAGAAAACAACACAGAAGTTTGCTCTCTTTATCTACTATGTTAATCCTGAGGACCAAAGTCATATAATTGATTTGGAAGCAAACGGCTTATGATGTCTTAAAACACATCCTCTCACACCAATGAAACCTACTGTAAAGTTTTAAGCATTAAACTGTAAGACAACACAGTTGTCGTTTTAAAAGTATCATTGTTCATTCTAAATAATTTTGTTATTATATTAAAATCTGTTTTTCATCTAATGAATGTTCTGTAGATAAAAATTTGAAAAAAATGTATTGTAATATATTTAATTAATCTTTTATAGTGAGAGAAAGAAATGTCTTTCCATCAAACATTAATTTTGACTTGGCTATAGATAGAATATTATAGTCATTTACATTTGAAACTCTTTTACAGGCATTTAAATTGTAGAGAGGCTAATTCTGATGCAAATGTGATAAGTTTTTGTCTTATAATAAGTTTTTAAAAATATAAATGAAGACACATATGGTCTTTCACAAAGGTCAAAGTGCTTGCAAAGTATTCCATGATGGTTGGTTTTGTCTATATCTTTCCTCCTTTTGGAATTAATCACGTGGGCATTTAGACTACTTTGCTTGGCTCTGTTGCTTGCACATATTTGATCTGGAGAAAGCTTCTTGAACTGGGACTAAGTCTCCTCATGCGTAACATTTCCTAATGTGGCCTAAGTCTATAACTGCAAAGAAAAGATCAACATTTTGTCTAGCACAAAGTATTGACAAGCACTAATATTTAATGGTGGATTTCAGTCACTAGTTTTTTCTAGTAGTAATCTGACTCTGTTTACAGATTGGTCATGAACTCCTGAGAATAACGTCTTCCCAATAAGCTAGTACTAATGTGTTTGTTACTATGTCCCAAGAGAACATCTAATTTCAGTTTCTTCATCACATATTCTAGTTTAAATATAATTTTAAAATATTTGAATTGTTGCTTTTTAAAATACTATTTACTAGATTTTTCTTAGAGAATATAGCATTCAACCCCCACTTCTTAGAGCCTTTTGGTTTCCCAAGTAGAGGACTATTCCTTAGAATAGATTTGGCTATTCCTTAGAAGATTTTTTTTTCCTGGAAAAAACAAATATTTCCCATTTACCTGGTATTTTTTTTTCTATTTGCTCAAATTTACAGGGTAAGTCATTTTTGTATTTAAGAGAGTTGGCACGTTTGACCAACAATTTTGTGAGTTTTTTGCTAACTTAAAATTATTGACAAAGAAGAAAAGACAGTGTTTCCCTTTTCCACAGCTTGTTTTGCAAGCTCAAAAGTTACTGGGTACCTCAACTCCACAGGAGGAACTTGTCTGCCCTGTTGGTTTCCTTTCTGTTCATGCTGGGCCTTCTTGGGGCTAATCAACAGCTACGGTGACTCATCTCAGAACTGCTTCTTGCTCATTGCACATGTAGTCACTTTTCTTCCTGGTCTGTAAAGGGTAAAAAGCATTCAAAAAGAAAATCAAGGTTTGTCTCGGAAATCCCCATGCTCAAGAATAACTATTGCGACCACTGACAGTTCCTATTCAAAACTGCAGAGGCCAGAGAATTGTTCACTGCCCCAGCACACTGATACGCCCTTCCCTATTTAAAGTCCTACAAAACCTCAGCCCCAAGTGCCACAGTGCAGTCTCCACTTCCTCTAAGAGACCACGGCCGTTCAACTATTCTGATTAAAAGAACAATTCTGCATCCGTAGACTCCAGTGCCTGGCTTTCNTCACTTCTGTTAATCCTGCTCTAACAGTAGATACTATAAAGTCATTTTGTTTGTATCCCCTGGCCACTCAGGAAACGCAGTGACTACCTTCTGACCACACTTTGGATTTTGGAGAAAGGTTAAAATTCTCTTCTCATTTTTTTGGATGAACTTAAAAAAAAGAATCTTAAGTACCAAGTTAGATCAGTTCAGTCTAACATGCACCTGATTTTATAGAGACACCTCTTTTAAGTTGAGAATTCTTTATGGACATCTGATTTTTAACAGTTGTTAACATTTCCCTTTCATTACAATTGAACTTTTTTCTTTTTTTTAATTAGATATTTTCTTCATTTACATTTCAAATGTTATCCCCAAAGCACCCTATACCCTTCCCTCACCCTGCTCCCAAACCCACCCACTCCCACTTCTTGGCCCTGGCATTCCCCTATACTGGGGCATATGATCTTTGCAAGACCAAGGGACTTTCCTCCCACTGATGGCCGACTAGGCCATCCTCTGCTACATATGCAGCTAGAGACACAGCTCTGGGGGGTACTGATTAGTTCATATCATTGTTCCTCCTATAGGGTTGCAGACCCCTTTAGTTCCTTGGGTACTTTCTCTAGCTCCTTCATTGGGGGCCCTGTGTTCCATCCAATAGATGACTGAGCATCCACTTCTGGATTTGCCAGGCATTGGCATAGGCTCACAAGAGAGAGCTATGACAGGGTCCTGTCAGCAAAATCTTCCTGGTATATGCAATAGTGTCTGGGTTTTGATAAGCAGATATTACCCCAGAAACTTAGAATATCCAAGATACAATTTGCAAAACACATGAAAATCAAGAAGAAGGAAGACCAAAGTATGGATAGTTCTCCCTTCTTAGAATGGAGAACACAATTTAACTTTTTAATACTTATTTTTTTACTCTGTGTGTGTGTGTGTGTGTGTGTGTGTGTGTGTGTGTGTGTGTGTGTCTGACTGTCTGTCTGTCTGTCTGTCTGTCTGTCTGTCTGTCTTTGTGCATGCCATTTGTGTGCAGGTGCCCATGAAAGCGAAAAGAGGGCCAGTGCGTGTGCTGCGAACCAAACTTCACTCCTCAGAAGAAACTGGAAGCAGTCTTAACCACTAAGTTATCTCTACAGAACCAGCCACAATTTAATCTCTGACCAACACTTTGGGACATGGGACATATTACATATACATGTGTAATTATATTGCCATCCTGAACTGGCCAGCCTTCCTCTCCTTTTTTTTAATGGGAGAACACTAGCTTTCCAAAGTACTAGCTTCAATATACAGTGGATACTGTTTGAAATGTGTGATTAACTATATAATGAATTTCTTTGAAAGAAATGCCAGTTTCCTGGTTTCTTGTTAATGATGGTAAAGTCTCTAAGACTTAGAAAGTCTCATTAAATAATAGATACCTAGGCATTGTAGCTCACATTTATAAGATCAATACATGGGAAGCTCAGATAGGATTGTTTGAATTTGAGGCTAGCTCAAATTAGAATTAGAACTTATCTCAAAAATAAATAAATAAATAAATAAATAAATAAA
>LR755247.1:69821-86154 GCA_902729485.2 Mus minutoides | reverse complement strand
TGAGAGACCACAAGCGAAAAAGGAAGTCTGAGATGAAGAAGTCTCCTCAGGGTATAGCACAAGGTCCAACAAGAGGGAAAGAGGATGTAGAGAGAAGAGTCTCACTTGTGAGTCTCAAGCAGTGTGACCTTTTACCCCATGGGCCTGGGGCAGAATTCGAGAGTTTGAACAGTGTCCGTGAGAAAAAGGCACAGTGATAATTAATTTACCTTCCATGCAGTATACATTCAAGTAGTGAAATCTGTCAAACAGCTCCACAAGAACTGTGAGAGTAGTTGAGCCACTACCTGTCTTGTTCTTGGGTATTTTTTCCTTTCATTTCCTACAGAAGGCATCTCTTCTGCCATGGAAATGTCTTGGGCTAGTATTTCCCAGTGATGAAAATTTTAGGCTTTACCAATGTATGTCCTGTATAGAAGGCAACACCTGTACCTTCATACATTAAGCTGGCTCAGATGAGCCTCAGTTGGGCACACCTCAATCCTTAGGAGAAATCAGGGTTCCAGTTACAGGTGAGCAAGGAGTTAGCAAGAAATGACAAACATACAGACAGAGAGAGAGAGAATGTATCTGAATGTAATTTGTCTCAAATCAAGCACCAGTCTTATAAGTGACTTTTACACTAAACAGAGGAGTGCATACAAAAAGCTAACAGGAACCAACTGGGATAAAAATCAGTGTTAACAACTAGGATCAAAAGCAGCCCCACCTAAGGTCAGCTTAAGCTTAGAAGCCAGGGGCAAGGGCTTCGTGCCCTTGCCATAGTTCCAATTCTAGTCTATTGTATACTCCACCTTCCCCCAAGGCCATTGTAAATTTCTGTGTATGGGGGTGGCTCAGCTATCTATAGTTCTAAGTATTTACTCTAGTTCGTTCTTAGACCACAACCTTCCTTTTTCCTAGGTCATTGTAAATTCCTGTATAGGACAGTGACTCACCTATCCATGCCCATGGTCAGCTCAAGGACATTGGAACACTGGTGAAGGCTTAATCTAACTTACTTATATGTCAAAATAAATTCTTTTTTTTTAAATTTTTTTCTCTTTATTAGATATTTTCTTCATTTACATTTCACATGTTATTCAGAAATTTTCCCTTACCCTCCCGCATCCCCGCCCTGCTCCCCTACCCACCCCCTCCCACGTAATGGCCCTGGCATTCCCCTGTTCTGGGGCATATAGAGTCTGTATGACCAAGGGGCCTCTTAAAGGCTCTTATAATAAAGCAATATTGAGGGAAAGCACACCCATCCATTCACTGACTGAAGCAAGGACAGATTTGGAGCATTCGTTATATGGGAATGCCAAGGTTCCAGGAGACTAAGTTTCCATGAACTTTTCACCTTGGGACTGCGTCCAGGTTTCTAGGCCTGTCATTCGAGTTACTACTGGAGTAGATGTAGCAGGTAGCCTACTACCTCACATTAGAGTTTAGCGCATGCCTTTATTCCCAGCACTTGGGAGGCAGAGGCAGGCGGATTTCTGAGTTCGAGGCCAGCCTGGTCTACAGAGTGAGTTCCAGGACAGCCAGGGCTATACAGAGAAACCCTGTCCTGAAAAACCAAAAATAAATAAATAAATAAATAAATAAATAAATAAATAAAAATAAAAATAAAGAAATAAAACACCATTTACTATTTTGTAGAGATCCCATTATTATTACTGATAGTTTCAAGCATATATTTCTTTTGGAATTTTCTCACTTGTAATATCAGAATGATGATATTGCTAGGTTTGTTAAGGGTAAATACATTATAAAATCAATACACACATTTTTATGGAAGAGTTAGACATATTAATAGTTGGTCAATTGTTCTGGTGCATGAATCAAAGAGTATTTTCTATTGTTATTACTCAAAATCTGAAATGGATATAAAGATAATGAGATGGGTATATATATATATATATATATATATATATATATATATATATATATATATATATATATATATATGCCTCCAAAGTCATTATATATTTGAAACAAGCAACCACTTTGAAATGTTAGAAGCAAGTTGCCCTTGCATATAAAGGTCAATCAGACATCCCAAGTGTGACATGACATGTCTTTCCAGGTTCTCCTTAAAACCTTGACATTTTCCCTCATTCCTTTCTGAGGAATGCCTTGGTGTGCAAAACACTTTCTTTGGGGATTTTATATTTTTGTGAAACATGAACCACCACATAAATCAAAGCATTCACCAATTTGGTGTCAGAGTGATTCCAGTAAAAGGTGTGTTGTTGAGGTTGTTTTTTTTTTTTTTTTTTTTTTTTTTTTTTTTTTTTTTTTTTTTTTTTTTTTTTTTTTTTTTTTTTTTTTTTTTTTTTTTTTTTTTTATCAAATAAGAAATAAGCCTCATTACTCTTGGTCTAGTTTATGTGAGGGGACAGGCTGATGATGATTCTGGTTGAACTCTTGCTACCATAACACCTTCTGGTTGCAGCAAAAGTCTGAATAAATATAGTCCCCAAATGGAAACTGTAACTTTCCTAATAAAATTAACCCAAATACTCTTAAATACTCAGTAAAAAATGTTGTTGAAATTGTAGTGAATAATAATAACCCACTCATGCTTAACAGGAGAGATAGACAAGACTACCCAAAAGGAATATTCTAGGTGCACCAAAGGAAATAGTTCATTCTTTTGTAACATTTATTTTTCTGTCAGTAGAACACACTCCAAAATACTACATTATTAATTTTGTGACAGTGGAGAGCATTTGAGACACCCCTCCTCTAACTCCAGAAACAGAGATATTTCATCTTCCCAGAAGTAGTACCAGCTTTTCAGAGTAATCAGAAACTCTCATTGTTTCATTCACAAGGGAATATGTGATTCTCTGCAAAGCCATTTATCTAAAATTGTATCATTTCCCTTGTTTGCCTTCATCTGATTGTCCTCTCCTCCCACTACAATTTAATCTCCATACCTGCACAGACTCTTGTCTGGTTTTTTTTTTTACACTTTGTTCCCTTTGCCTACAAATATTTTCAGCATAAAGCTCTGCTGGATGAATACCTGCTGGTTCACACAGCTACTGAGATAAGACAGAGCTAGTTTGCCCTCTGGACTTGTAGGAGGTCAATCAGAGTGCATCCGTGCTCCAAAGACTCTATTACTTTATACATCCACCATGGAAAACTCAGAGATGAAACAACAGAAGGGAACCAATTTTTCAGAAGATCTTAGTGATGGAGAAAGTTCACTGTCAGGATTTGCATTTTGGTTCTTTCATTTCCTTGTAGATTTTGAGAATCCTACAATCTACTCCACTACTCAGTAGTGAAATGACTGTGAATCTGTTGCTTCTTGGCATTTGAAACATCTTTTCTATTGAAAACTATCTTCTTCAATCACCTAGTGAAAGACCAAGAACTCGAGGACTCCCTCACGTTCTGACTTAGGAGAGGCAACACCCCAAATCACTCATGAGAAATGGTCTTGATGCAAACTGCAAGAGGACTTTTATTTCAAGAGCTCTCTGGGACCCACAGTGTACACCACACAGGGTTGTAGCACCATGGGCCCTGAGTAGCTGGATAAGGGGATATTTAAAAGAAGAAACCACAACTTAAAGGGGTGGGGAGGGTGTTGTTGGAAAATGCCAAAAATACCAGTTAAGAGTCACGAGGAAGTACAAAGTCACAAGGGTCACAAGGAATACCTGGTAATTGTGCAGGTTATTTCTCAAGACAGTTTCTATGAGCCCCTAGCAATAGCACATTCGCATAGTGTGTTCCAGCAACCGTCAGGGTAGAGTCAGGGCGACTTTCCTTGAATGAACACTCCCAGAACCCAGGAACTTGGGTGGGTGGATGAATGGTGCTATCTGTTTTATGATTAGCATACCTTGGGGCACTGAGTCACAAAGGTCACTCAAGTGTGGGCCCAAAGGCCCAGTTTCCATGTTTCACTTTTTCACTAGCATCTGAGTATAAAATCCTATGTTACAGAATTACAACTGTCATGAATATTTTAATAATGTCAGCCAAATATAAATTCATCAAGAAACTTGTTCCCAAACCAATAACTAGTGAGGACCTGTCCAAAATGTAGAAATAAGTATATAACCACAGGAAAAAAGGTTTTATAACATAAAACACTTAAGTAGGATGACCATAGTAGGAAGGGATGTCTTTATGAAAAGGAATATAGCCCAGTCCTGACTGAAAAATGATTAATATATTATGCAATCCCACATAAACAGGCAAATTTTATCCCAAGAAGAAATGTAAGAAATTGTATGAAGGACCAATGCTGCTATACAGCGAGGCCCACCACATGTCTAAGCATGGAGGATTTCTGGAACTCACAAAAATCATAAAAAAGTACAGATAGATTGATACCTTCTGATAGGGGTGTAGTAGAAACTCAAAAGAGCATTCCAGATATCAAGCATTTGCATAATGCAACAGTGCTAAAACAATTCTGAACATCTAGGGTGAGTAGTGAAGGAATTTTACTCTCATACCCACAGATAAGTGTGGTTCTCACCTTTCATCAAAGTAGCTCCCCTTTACTGCAAATGGAGACCATTACAGAATTCCACAACTGGATACAATGCAGAGGTCAATGACTTACAGGGAGTCAGATCCATACACATAATGAGTGACAAAAAATGCAGTCTCAGCAGGCTACATTTATATACTGGGCATCTATCTATCTATCTCTAACATCTCACCTATCTATCTATCTATCTATCTATCTATCTATCTATCTATCTATCATCCATCCATCCATCATCTATTTAATCCATCATCTAACTGTCATCTATTGATCCATCTATTGTCTGTCATCTATCATGTATCATTTATTATTTATCTGCCCACATATATTAATATATATATACATATATTTTAATATAGATCTAAATATTTATTATAATAATGGAAAAGAGGTTATTAATTTTAGAGTCAGAAAGAACATGAGAAGGGTTAGAGGAAAGGAATAGGAGAGGGGCTCGAGGGAGGAAAGTGAAGAAGGAGATGATATAATTATATTTTAATTTTAAAGTTCATAAAAAAGAAAATTGATCTTGGTAAAGATGTGCGCTTGGTTTTAGTTTGTCAATGATTCTGGTGTCAGTTTTACTCTGTCTTCCTGGTGAACCCTGGGCAATGTTCACAAATAGGAATCTTAGGGTTTGCAAGACTTAGACCAATGTTAACTTGATGTAATTGGGAGAACTAGGTATCTTGAATTCTGTTCCTTTTAAAACCTGGTGCTAAATAGTTCTCTGATATTGTCACTAGACTAAAAATGTAATGTACAAACACTGAAATTGAATATTTTTAATATGAACCATAATCTTATTTATGATTTTCCTAATCAATTTTACATTGATCATGCATAAAATTTATTTGTATATGTGTGTGCAAATGTGTATATGTGATCATATGTGTGTAAACGTGTGTGTCTAGGTTGTATATGTATGTGCAAATGTGTATATGTGATCATATGTGTGTAAACGTGTGTGTCTAGGTGTGCATTTATTTTGTCATTTTTGTCTACTGAAGATTCAGACTAAGATTCTTGCCTCCCACTTATGTGGCAAGCACTTTACAACTGAGACAACTCCCCAGTTCTGATCTGAAAGTTTCCACCTTTCTTCCATCAGGACAATTGATACCATGTTGCTCAAAACACATAGAAATATATTTAACCTTTCTATACTGGAGAGATTTAAAAAAATATATATCCTCGACAGAAGAAATATCAAATATTTAGAACAATCGGTTGTAATTTTTCACTTCCTTTACTATTTAAGTCTCTTTTCAATCAGTTTCTAACTACCTTTAAGATTGAGATATCTTTACATATAAGAAATAAAAACTATTGCTCAATTTTATATGGATATTTTCCTTTCCTCTGTTTTATTTTGTTTGTGGCAAAACAAAACAAAAACAGAAACTATTTTCTTAGCAAAATCTCCTAATAGGACCTTATTACTTACACTTATGATGCTCTGTATTGGAGTACTAGATCTCATACTTCGCATATCTGCTCCTTTACATTTTTAACTACACCTCTGCAGCTCCTCACTTTAGATGCATTTTTTTATTCTAATGTTCAATGTAGATTTCAAGTCATGCAATATTACTCACTGTGTCAAAATTATTTCACTTCTTATATATTTTTTCTTGCTCAGTGAAACATCAACTCCTGTTTCTAATTGTTATCACTATTAGTGTTACTCAATAACAGGCACATAAACACTTTTTCTGCATAGATGAATGGCAGGTACTCAAAACGTGAATTTGATATGGCACTAGCTGTTGGAGGTTTGTCTGGTGCTACTAAACATTCAAATTCTAAATACCAGCCCTCAAGATCTGGTTAATCCCCCAGTGAGTATACCCTCAAGTACACCAAATGAAGCCATGTACACCAAGTGAAACTCTTATCCCCAGTTTAAGGTCAGTTTAAGTCTGTGATTGGGCAGTAAATTGGGAAAGGCAGGACTTAAGGATGGGGTGAGGGGGTTTTAGGAGAAACAAAAGAAGAAAAATGGACACTAGAGGAGGGTATGGATTATGAGTATGGTGCTCAGAGAAACGGACCTTGAGGATAGTGTGGGCAAGAATCAAACAGCAAGTAACCATAGACATATGGCTGGGATGTAAGTTAGGATAGCTCAAAACCTGCCCAATCTAGGCTTACAGCTTGTAAATAAAATACCAAGATGGTGTGTTGTACTGGCTAATTTTATGTCAACTTGACACAAGCTGGAGTTATCACAGAGAAAGGAGCTTCAGTTGGGGAAATGCCTCCATGAGATCCAGTTGTGAGGCATTTTCTCAATTAGTGATCAAGGGCCCCTGTGGGTGGGACCATCTCTGGGCTGGTAGTCTTGGATTCTATAAGAGAGCAGGCTGAGCAAGCCAGGGGAAGCAAGCCAGTAAAGAACATCCCTCCATGGCCTCTGCATCAGCTCCTGCTTTCTGACCTGCTTGATTTCCAGTCCTGACTTCCTTGGTGATGAACAGCTGTATGGAAGTGTAAGCTAGATAAACCCTTTCCTCCCCAACTGCTTCTTGGTCATGATGTTTGTCCAAGAATAGAAACTCTGACTAAGACATGTGTCTTTCGTAAGAGGTAGCTAGAAGATATAATTCTTTTTATAACTAGCTTATGATCTAGTCATTAAATGTCACTGTAGGAGGTCTTACTTGTATAACTTTAGGATTAGAATGTTCAAATAACAACAATGAAATCAATAGAAAAGATAGATCACACAATTTTAAATGTGAAGACATTTATGATTTCTCAGTGCAATGAAGGTTTATAAATATGGTTTAAAAAGAATGGAAGAAAGAAAGAAAGAAAGAAAGAAAGAAAGAAAGAAAGAAAGAAAGAAAGAAAGAAAGAAAGTCCCTAGTTAACAGGCAACCTGCGTTCCTTGATTATTCTTGGTGTTTTCTTAGCTCTGAAGGTTGACAGAGATGTGAAGAAACCTGGGAGTACTTTTTCTGGAGTCATGAAAACAGATGAAAGTTAGGAGTTCAGGCTTAGTTGGGAAGCAAAGGGTGTGACCAGCCACAAGATTTGGGTTAGGATCTTAAAAGTTGAGGTTTACATCTTAAAAGTAAAGATGGACAATCATGATACACATTAAGTATAGCAATCCTACAAGCAGAAAAATATCTTGGGATAATGCTGTACTGAGATTATATTAAGATTTAGGACTCTGCCTCTTGAATCCTCATCCAGTTTGTACAACACTTCAGATACAATATAGAGAGATACAAATTAAAATAATTAGTCACCTGAGAAATGAGCACATGGAAGAAAACATGAAGTATAGACACTGAAAAAGAAACATGGGGTTCAACAATGAATATCAAAGACACCACTTGGGAGTACAAGAGAAGAACAGTGACAACAGAGCACCAGAAAACAAAACGCCAACAGGAAGTGAGTCAGATGACAGTAGCCACATGATCCTTAGAGAAATACTAGAGAAAAGCCATTGGGTTTTGATTGTTAATACTGATTGCCAATTGGATAAGATTTTGATTCATCATGGAAACACTTTACAGTTAGTTAATGAGGGAGTTTCACAAAAGTCTTAACTGAATGGGGAAGACTCATCGTGAATGTGACGAGTACCATGCCACCACTTGGTTCTAATAATGAACAAAAGAAAAAGCTCGAAGAACATCTCCAGTATTCCTTTCTCTGGTTACTGACTGCAGACCAAATGTGGCCATATATCGTAGTTCTACCCCCACACCAGTCCCACCACAATGGATAATATTTTCAATTCCCCTCACCCTCACTCATCCCTGTGACAGTCATTGTGGGACCGACTACTCTGACTGCTGAAGCAGCCTCAGGGACCTAGGAAGTACCACATTCCCAGCTCCCCAATATGATTCTGCTATTGTTAAGTATGTATGTACATATGTATGTATGTATGTATGTATGTAGCCCATTAGTTCTGTTCTTCTAGAAAACCCTGATTAATAAACTTAGGATTTCTTTGAACTCCTCATCTTCCTGCCTGCAACTTCTGTTATGTTTTTTAAAACTGTGGCAGTGGCGATGGTGACACGGTGCACCATGGAGGGCCTGGCCAAGGTATCCCCCTGAGGAAATAGATGTAATATAAAGAAGGTTTATTGGTGAGAAGGAAAGGGTGGGTACAGAGAAGAGGGAGGAACAGAGGAAGGGAGAGAGGGGGCAGGGAGGGAGGGAGGAAGAGATTGAAGATGGAGAGAGCAGCAGTAACTAGCAGGTGCCTACCTGGCAGGTGGCTGTTGCTAGGTAACTGTTGGGTGGAGCCTAGAGGAAACATTAACACCTCCAGAGTGCTGGGATTGCAGCTGTGCACCACTACACTTGATTTACACTAGGCCAACAATCAAAGACAGGGCTGTGTCCCATGCTAGATGAGACTCTGAAGATGAGCTACATCCACAGCCCTAGTCTGAAGTCTTATAAGTGCAAAGTACTCTTGCATTCTACCTAGGGAAAAAACACCAAATGCCTGCCCACCAGGCATGGTAGGGAAAAGGGGAATACAGGGGTACCAACTCCATCCAGAGGAGGGCAGCACCCCATTTACCCAAAACTAGTACTCCAAATTCCCAGAGAGAGAAATTTAATCTCTGTCTCTTTCTTCCTTCTGGGGCAGCCACTCCTTCCAGTGGGAGAGCCCTCCACCCTGTGAGGCATCATACACAGACCATGGTGGGAGATGCCACCTGTATCCCGGAGACTTGGGGGCAGACATCTGCTACTTGCATTCTTCCCTAGATCTAGGGCCAGAAGACATCTGAAACTGGGCATCATCAGCCAATCATACACCTTAGCAGTTTGGTGAGGTAACCTTTTCCTCTTTTCCTAGGTAACCTTCAGCAGGGACAGGCATTTCAGGTGTATTTCCCAGGAGAATGGGAGGAGGCAGAGAGGAATAGTCTTTCTCCCTGGAACATCCCTTACTCCATCCCTGGCCTCACAAGTCACCTGCCCCTCCCTCTGCTCTGGATTAGCAAAGGCCCTAAGGTCTGCTATTTGTATCACCCACCTACTGAAAGCCAAGGAGAGATGAATCACAGGGAGTCTCCAGTAGCATTCACCTGGCAAGGCTTTGTTTCAGAACATTCCTGACAGCCCCATCCAGAAACACCAAGCACCAAACAGTCAAGCTTGGAATAGAGGGGATCCCAGGGCAGAATGGATTAGCTGAGTGACCATGTCATGAGGCGACTGGCATAAACACATCCACCCCTGCTCAATGGGTGCTTATGGTATGGTAGGACAGCTCTAAACATGGAAGCACAGTCACAGAGAGTAAGGATATCACACAAAGAAACAAGCTAGAATGTAAGAAAATGGGCACAGAAGGGGAGCGGAAGGTGCAGCTAAATGGGGCCAGGAAGGCCTCGTGCCTGTAATCCCAGAATTTGGGAGACTGAGGCAGGAGGGTTACTGTGAGTTCTAGGTCAGCCTAGAGCCAGTTTTAACCTCTGACCCCTGCTTACTCTAAGAAGTTGGTGTTAACTTTATATGCCCCAGTACAGGGGAATGCCAGGGCCAGGAATTGGGAGTGGGTGGGTGGGGGAGCAGGGCGGGGGTAGGGTATAGAGAACTTTTGGGATAGTATTTGAAATGTAAATAAAGAAAATATCTAATAAAAAAAGGAGGAAGAAGAAGAAGAAGAAGAAGAAGAAGAAGAAGAAGAAGAAGAAGAAGAAGAAGAAGAAGAAGAAGAAGAAGAAGAAGAGGAGGAGAATTAGCCAGAACCAGATTGCATCCAACACTGAATCATCGGTCAAGTTCCTGCACCCAAAGTCATCCTAACTTAGATACCTTACTTAACAGAAATACCTTGATCTTTCTAGTAACTGACTTTGTGGCCTGGTTAGCAACCTTCATTTCACTGTGGACTAGAAAGCTACTGTGTCAGAAAAGAATGAGAGGGGACTATATAGCTCAAGACTCTTGAGAGCCTAGCATGGTGACACACCCACCGAGGCTGATGTAGGATCAGAAACTGGAAAGCCAGCCTTGCTACATTGTGAGACCCCCTTCTATCTCAACGCACAACAGGACAAAAAACTTAGGGACCCCTGGAGAAGCCTAGCGCTCTGTCCCCATCAGTGGCACATTGCTTGCAATTTATCCACAGAAAGAATAGACTTCTGTTTCCTTGGCAAGCTCATGGAAGGCCTTCCATCCCTCCTTGTGGATAATCTTAGGGATTTGCATTTGGCTTTTTCCTGCCCTCTCTTTGCCCCAGGCCAGCCCATCACCGAGACAGTAGCCTAGAGTGTACTTCTCAAACAGTCCTGCACTCTGCAAAGGATATGCTCTTCACAACTTCAATTCTACGGCTGGAGAGATGGCTCAGTCATTAAGCAATACAGCAATATAAGCCCAGTTTTCCTTAAGTTGCTTTTGCCAGATATTTTGTCCTAGTGATGAATAAAGTAATACAATAAATTTTAAATTGCTTAGCATATATTTTTGAAGTATGCCCTTATGATTCTTTGCATTTCCTCAGGGTCTGTTGTTATGCCCCCCCTTTTCATCTCTGATTCTGTAAATTTGTATATTCTTTCTCTGTCTTTTAGTTAGATAAGGGTCTATCCATTTTTTTTTTCGTTTTTAATAAATATCCAACTCTCTTTTATTGATTTTTTTTATTTTTCTATTTGTTTCTATTTTATTGATTTCAGCTTCTTGTCACCTACTCCTCTTGATTGTGCTTATTTCTTTTTCTTCTAGAGCTTTCAAGTGCACTATTAAGTTGCTAGCATGAGATCTCCCCAATTTTTATTATTTATTTATTCATTTATTCATTTATTTTATATATGAGTTCATGGTAGCTGTCTTCAGATACTTTAGAAGAGGCAATAGAACCCATCACAGTCATTATGTGGTTTCTGGGAATTGAACTCAGTGCCTCTGGAACTGAGCCATCTCTCCAACCACTTCCCCAATTTTTTTTATTAATTTATTCTTGCATATATTACATCCCAACCCTCGTTTTCTCTTCTCCTCCTACTCCCTCCTCTCACCTCTTATCTTCTCCTCATCCATTTCCCTTCAGAAAAGGGCAGACCTAGGAATACCAACTGAATGTGGTATATCAACCTGCTATAAAACTAGGCACTTCTACTTTTATTAAGGCTGGACAACTCAAACCAGTAGAGGAAAAGGGTCCCCAAAGCAAGCAAAAGTGGTATGAACATTCCCCATTCTCTCTGCTAGGAAACACAAAAATACCAAGCGCCACAACTGTAACACATATGTGGAGGGCCTAGGTTGAACCAGTATAGGCTTCCTGATTCAGTCTCAGTAAGGTCAAAGACACCACATAAAAATCCAAAGAATCAACAAACGTGGACTTCATTTTTTTTTTTTAATGTATGTGCCTATTGGTATGAACTTTCCCCATAGCACCTCTTTTATTGTGCTCTATACATTTGGGTATGCTTTATACTAATTTTCATTGAATTCAGTTGTAGAAAGTATTTAATTTCTTTCCTTTTTTCTCTCTTGACACATTTTTCACTCAGTAGAGGCATGTTCAGTTTCCATGAGTTTACAAGCTACAGTTTGTTCCTGTTGTTGTTGATATCTAGCTTTAATCCATGGTAGTCTGATAGGATTCAGAGAGTTATTTCAATTTTGCTGTGTCTATAAATACTGGATTTGTGTTTGAGTATGTGATCAATTAAATACTCATGTGACTCCTCTTCACCCTCAGAGTATAAATTGTCTGAGGCTCTGAAAGAAGTTGGCTATTTTATGAGACTTGAATCTGTCTCATTTATCAGCTCCATTCTCCCAGGTCTCATCACCTCTAGAACAGTGACAAGATAATTGCTGAGAACTTTCTAGACTGTTAAAAATATTAAGCTACATACCTAATAGAAAGAAGAGTTTTAAAAAGGATATATGTGAAAACATAGTACTCCTGTCTGCATGAGAAAAGACTAAAAGAATATCATGCATAAAGACAGAAAAGATGAAGCCTCCCACAGGTTATAAATAAGAGGCACTAGTAACTCATTTCAAATTACAAACTATGAGGATGAAACAAGCTAATGGAATGGCTTCAAGCATGTTAGAAGGTAGAAATAAAAAAGCATCAAACTGAAAAATTAGTGTCCAAGAAAAAATGTATCTAATATCAATACAATTAAAATAAACCTAATCTAGTCAAACAAAACCTTTACTTGACAGCTTAAAACCAGTGATATTACCTTACCTACAGAAAGCAGTGACTACAAAATTTAAGTGAAAGTAGTTATTAAGAAATGGATTTTTGTTTGCATGTTTATTTGTATTGTGAATTAACATTAGTTTTACATGCTGATAAACATAAATTTTTTATAAATATAAATTTATATGGTATATAAATATCAATTTATATGGTTCAATAACAATGAACAGATATAATACATGACAAAATAATGTAGAACACAGAGAAGATAGAACTAGTATAATGCCGTCTTCTTCTTATCCATGTAGAGTGGTGTATGTGGGATGTGTGGGTTTTTTTTTTTTTTGTTTTTTTGTTTGTGTGTGTGTGTGTGTGTGTGTGTGTGTGTGTGTATGTGCTTGGCTATATGTATATGTAATAATAAATGTTCATATTACATTGTCTATAAAAATTACAAAGTATAGACTATAAACCTACCTACTGAAAAAAATAAAGGGCATAGGAAATTATTTTAAAATATTTCAATAATCAAAATAGAACTTTCAGAAGGCAGGAGCAATTGCAACAAGTATCATGATAAGAAATTAAATCATATACATTTTGAAGTCACAAGCCAGTATCAGTAATATACCTGTAATCCCATTACTCAGAGAGATAAACTCAAGTCTAGAGTACACAGCCCTGACATCAGGGCTGACCAAACTATCTCATAGGACTTTGTCTTTAAATTTTGTCAAATATGAACATGCATGAATGAATTTAATACTGAATTACAGATATATTCAGGTAAGTTAAAATAATAAACAAAGTGAACATTCTTATAACATAAACAGCAGTGTATAAAGGTTTAAAAATTGTATAAGGAAAATTGTGATCTCCATTGTCTGGCTCTGGGCTCATCTTTCCATTCCTAGAAGCCTTGCATCCTGCTACCATGTGGAGGCCTGTGGGGGGTTGGGAGGAAAGAACAGCCAGCTTGGAACACTGCCCCACCAATCCCTTAACAGTTGGGTCCACCAGAAGCATAGCCAGCAGTGACAGGTCTTCCATTGTCTGGCCCATGGATCTCCCTGCCTACCTGTGGAGTCCTGCTGGCATCAGGATCATCAACACCTGAGAAATCCAGATAAAGGACAGCATAAAAACATAATTAAAAAAGAACGAGGTCAATATGGCATTCCCCAGACCCCAGCTATCACATTAGAGCAAGCCAAGCATATCCTAATAAACTGAAACAAAAGAGGAAGATCATGAATCTAATCTTATAAAGATGATAGAGGCTTTAAAGAAGACATTAATAAATCCCTTAAAGAAATACAGAAAAATACACTCAAAAATGTAGAGACCTTTAAAGAGGAAATAAATAAATATGAAAAAAATATAGAAAAGTACAATAAAACAGGTGAAGGATACAAATAAAACTGGCCAAACCTGAAAATGGAAATAGAAGCAGTAAAGAAAACATATATAGAGGCAATCCTGGAGATGGAAAACCTAGGAAAGAAAACAGAACTACAGACACAAATATCAGTAGAAGAATACAAGAGATGGAAAAGAAACTTTCAGGCATAGAAGATACAATAGAAGAATACATTGGTCAAAAAATGCAAAATCTAAAATGTTCATGGCATCCAGGAAATTTGGGACACTATGAAAGACTTAGCCTAAGAATATAGGAGTAGAAAGAGAAGATTCCCAGCTCAAAGACCTAGAAAACATCTTCAAAAAATCATAGAAGAAAATTTTGCTAAAGAATGAGATGTCTATAAATGTACAAGAAACTTAAAAGAACACCAAATAAATTGAAACAGAAAAAAATCCTTCTGCTACATAATAATTAACCAAATGGACTTCTCAATTATGAACATCTATGCCCCAAATGCAAGAAAATCCACATTCATAAATGAAACATTAGTAGAGCTTAAGTCACGTGTTGAACCTTACCTATTAATAGTGGGAGATTTGAACATCCTACTCCCATGAATGGATACGTAAAAGAGACGGAAATTACACAGAAAAATAATGTAACTAACAGAAATTATGATTTGAATGGAGCTAATAGATATTTATAGAACATATCATTTGTACACAAAAGTATATACTTTCTCCTTAGCACCTCATAGAACCTTCTCCAAAATTGACCATATACTAGAGCACAAAGTAAGCCTCAACAGATAAAAGAAGATTGAAATAACCCCTTGTATCTTATCAGGTCACCATCAATTTAAGCTGGATTTCAACAACAACAGAAGCAACAGAAAGCACACAAACTCGTGTAAACTGAACAACTCTCTATACCATGAAGAGTGCGCCAAAGGAAAAAAATAAAGAAATAAAGCAAGGACTTCCTAGAATTCAATGAAAATGAAGGCACAGAATACCCAAACTTTTGGGACACAATGGCATCAGTGAAAAAGACAAAGTTCATAGCTCTGAATTCATAACAAAACTGGAGAGATCTCATACTAGCAACTTATCAGCATACATGAAAGCTCTAGGACAAAAAGAAACAAACATAACCAAGAGGAGGAGATAGAAGGAAATAATCAAACAGAGTGATGAAATCAATGAATTAGAAACAAAGCTGACAAATACTGAAGTGGATGCTCACGGCCATCCATTGGATGGAGCACAGGGTCCCCAATGAAGGAGCTAGAGAAAGTATCCAAGGAGCTGAAGGGGTTTGCAGCCCCATAGGAGGAATAACAATATGAACTAATCAGTACCCCCAGAGCTCCCTGGGACTAAACCACCAACCAAAGAAAACGCATAGTGGGACTCATGGCTCTAGTACCATATGTAGCAGAGGATGGCCTAGTCAATCATCAATGGGAGAAGACACCCTTGATCCTGTGAAGGTTCCCTGCCCCAGTATAGGGGAATGCCAAGGCCAGGAAGTGGGAGTGTGGGTTGGTGAGAAGGGGGAGGGGGAAGGGGATGGTGGATTTCGGAGGGGAAACTAGGAAAGGGGATAACATTTGAAATGTAAATAAATAAACTAATAAAAAAAAGAAGAAAAAAGAAACAAAGAGAACAATTCAAAGAATCAATGAAATAAAGAGCTGGTTATTAAAAAAAATCAACAAGATAGAAAAAGCCTTAGTTTAACTAAAATGCAGACAGAAAATATCCAAATTAATAAAATCAGAAATGAAAAGGGAGACATAGCAATAGACAGTGAGAGTCCTATAAACGCTAAAAAAATGGAAGCAATAGTTAAATTCTCCCAATTTAAAAAAAAAAAAAAAAGCCTAGAGGCCAGATGGTTTTCCCAGATTTTCCAAGAAGAGCTAATGTCAATACTCCTTAAAATATACCACATAATAGAAACAGAAGAACATTTCCAAACTCATTTTATGAGGCCGTAGTCGTCACCCTGATTCCCAAACCATACAGACTCAACAAAGAAAGGGAATTTTACACCAATATCCTTTATGAACAGTGATGCAAAAATACTTAAGAAAATACTCCAAACCTAATCCAAGACATCATCCACCATGATGAATTAGGCTTCATCTCAAGGATGTAGGGGTTGTTCGATATACAAAAAAAAAAAAAAAAAAAAAAAAAAAAAAAAAAAAAAAAAAAAAAAAAAAAAAAAAAAAAAAAAAAAAAAAAAAAAAAAAAAAAAAAAAAAAAAAAAAAAAAAAAAAAAAAAA